>PVJO010003320.1:0-125461 GCA_004026905.1 Hystrix cristata | reverse complement strand
TATTTACTCTTAATAAATAAATAAAATGTGTAATATGTCAAATGGTTATAGACGAGCTGGAGACATTCACATATCTAGAAAAGATATAGCAAAGAAAGAGCCAATAAGAAGGATGGAGAAGGAACAGTTAGTGAAGTGGGGTGTAGTCAGAGGCTGAGGGACAGAAGTTTCTAGAAGTAGGAAGTGGTTCCCATGTCAAATGCTGCTGAGAGGTCAAGCAAGCTGGGCTAAAGAGACAGTCACTGGATTTGCATCAAGGAGTCACAGGAGATGGCCATTCGGCATCCTGCTCCTTTAATGATTGATATGGGCCTTGTGGCAGACTGATACAGTCAATTTGAGCAGGAATGCCCAGCTGGACTGAGTTGGTGTGGTTTTTGGGCATAGAAGATCCACCTGAGGGTTGTTGCCAATAAAACATAAAGGAGAACAGGAGCAGAAGATGGTGATGGTGACTGGCTGTTTCCCAGGAGAAGCTCTGCTGCGGCTGGTTCTCCTGCCACAGAAGGAGCTCAGGGCCTTGCTGTCGTCCAGAATAGCTGCTGTTGCTTCAGGGGAACAGTGGAAGCAACAGCAGCCTCTGGCTTTGCAGCAGAGATGAAGCCGTCAGGTCATTGTGAGCACTGTATCCTGGTTCCAGTAAAGATTTCTTCAACCATTTAGTGCAGGCACAGATGTACATGGAACAGCGCTGTGGGCTCCCAGCCCTTGACTGGACCTTTTGGGTCTCCAGTGCATAGATAGACATTCGACATTCTTCCTGCGTTTGACTTATGGGTGAATGTTGTAACTTGTAAATGTTTTGTATTAAATCTGCTCTTTTGCAAATCATTGACTCTAGAAAGGTAACTACTACAGGCCTACATGGTATTTAGTTTTACTGCTCTAGGAGATGACAGACAAGGTGAAAACATTAGATGCTTACAAAGCTGAACTTTTACCAAAGTTCAACTTGTTCTAAAATAACTTTTTTTTAAAAAATCCTTTGTTGGAGAGTACTTGTATCATTCAAGATTAAGTCTGTGTTTTTTCCTTGATAAAGGACTGAAAGTACTGCAGATATATTTGAGAGTCAAGGTGTTAGACAAATTTTCACCAGTATTCTCTTAGCAAACTGAAAAATGTAGGGTTAATATCAGATAATAAACACATGAATGAACATTAAGACTCTGAGGAGAAAGGGTATATTTTGCTCTTTCTGCTGTAAAGATTCTGTTTATTTAAAGGAGAAACAATGGTGGTGTGATATTTCACTTAACTACCACTCCCTTCATGTGAAAAAGAGGCAATGCAAGCTGGAGAATTTGGGGTTACACTCCACAGCCTCGCACATACTGAGTGAGATCTTGGTTTTGACACCGATTTCTCCATGCCACCCTGTAGAGAAAAGTGAAATATACAGAGGGAACGTTAAAAAACATCTTCATGTTACTACACATACTCCAAGTCCACTGGGGCAAAAAAATATTTTATCAAAAATAACTTCTAAACTCTAGCTAGACCTGGGTGTTGCTCTTTGAGTAGAGATACATAGCAAATTCTTTGCTCCTCCCCAAACCCCCCAGTAGAGCACAGAATGCTGGACACAAAGATTTAGTCGTATTCAGTAAATTTTACATTGCACATTTACTTAATTTACAGATAGTTTCATGATATAAAGAGGAACTACTGGAGTATGGAGAATCTTAAAAACGCCAGAAAACCTTACAATTGAGTTGAGTAAAAGAGTAAGGTGCTGAATTAGTTAAAAGTAGACTATTCTTGATGGATGGAAGTAATACTTTGTTTCACAGAAGCCAAAAACTGCAATTCAGTTCTCAAAAAGATGCTTTGGTCTTTAAAAGTTTTAATTTCACTATGTATGTTCTGGGGGTGACGTGGGCAGTTTTCCCCATTAACCCTTAATCGTACCATGCTCTGATGCCCTGTGGATCCTTCACTATTCTCTTCGCGCAAGTCACAGCCTGAGTGATGTCGTCTTGCAACAGGACTGAAAGGGAGAAGGTGAGGAATGAAAACTGTCATTAGAATTTCTTTTTTTTTTTTTTTTTTTTTTTTTTTTTTTTTTTTTTTTGCTGCTGGGGATCAAACTCTGGGCATTGTGCTTCCTACGCAAGCACTCTAACCACTGAGCTAAATCCCCAGCCCCTGGAACTGCATTTTAAATTTAGATTTAGTCAGCTGACGATAAGTAAGTTTTCATTCTATCTCATTTGACATGAAATAAAATATTCTGCTTCTCGTGTTCTAAAGCCATTAGAAGCTCTGGAATTATTAACTAACGTGATGGAAGGTCATCTTTGTACACCACACTGTTAAAAAACATGCCTGATAAAAAAAAAAGCTTGATAGTATTTTACTCACCAATTCTACATTAAAAATTTATCCAAAGAAAACTATAAGAAATTTACCCAAACATGTAGGTATGAAGACCTCCGTAGCAATTATAACAGGGAAAAATGGAAAAATTTAAGTGCTTAATAGTCAGAGTTGGATCAATAAATTATGGAATATTCATATAGCAGAATTCTATTCACCTTTTTTTTTTGAGGGGTGCTGGGGACTGAACTCAGGGCCTTGTGCTTGCTCAGCAAGTGCTCTACCACTTGAGCTAAATCCTCAACCCCTCTATTCACTCTTTAAAATAACATGGATTTGTATTTGTCAATATGGAAAAGAATTTGTGCAATAAACAAACTGTAAAGCATTATATATAATATAGAAATTAAATTTTATTTTACAGAAATTTAATTTCTGTAAAAACACAATTTGGTTACATGTTTGTTTGTGGGTACATACAGGCATGTTATAATATATATACATGATTTGTTTACATTCTGGAAGAATGTACTCCAAACATTACCAATGGATACGAGTCTTTAGGTAGTAAGATTATGGGCACTATTTTTTTTTTCCTGCTTGTATTTTTCTAAGTTTTATTCAATGTTCATAGATTATTGTATGATAGAAAATATTTTAAAAGTAAATTAAGTAGATTAAAAAGAATATGCTAAAAAAAAAAAAAAAAAGAATATGCTAAACATAATCTTTTCTATTGGTAGTTTTAATATTTAAAAATTTAACAACATCAATTTGCAGTATCTGTGTGCTATTTTCTGCACTAACAATTCAACATTATTTTAATTTTACTTTTAATATGAGTTCAGGAGTCTGATACTCCCATGTCTTGGGCAGGTAATAAATTATGTGTTCTTTTTCTAGTAAGAAATGCCTTTCATCCCAATATATAAATCTATAGGTTTACATAATTATTATCTTGGAACTGTATTTTTGGAGATGCAAATCAAATAATTTAGAAATAAAATATTGGAATGTTTCTAATTCACTTTAAAATCGCCCGGAAAAAATACAAGTATAGTATATAAATGTACATATGTGGGAGCTGGGGATTTAGCTCAGTGGTTAGAGTGCTTGCCTTGCAAGCATAGGCCCTGAATTCGATCCCCAGCACCAAAACACACACACACACACACACACACACACACACACACACAAAATATATATACATATATATAGCTTATATACATAGAAAGTAATATGGCAAAATGTTAATAGCTGTTCAGAGTATATCTCTGTTTATTCTAATTTTTCATATATTTAGAAAAGTTTATAATAAAAGGTAAAACAATCAAAAAAGGACCATACAACCAAATTATCCCTAAACTAGCCCTAAGTAAATAGGAGGAATGGCATTGTTCTTAGCGAAAGATTCACTAAGCTCATTTTTAAATAAATAAGTAATTCCAGAATCTTTCGTATATTTAAAGTCACCAACATTTTATATCAGCTTCTTATTTTTATTTATTTTTTATTTTAACTTTTTTTTGCTGTGCTGAGGTTGGAACCCATGAACTCTCATGTGCTATCCAGGCACTGCGCCATTAGTCACTGGCATTGACTTTCTCTTCTCAATGACCAGATGGGTGTTGCCCATCACTGCAGTACTATCTTGTCTTACCGTTGCAGGATATACCGCAGGCATTGACTGCTCCTGGGGTTCTGCCGTCATTGCACCAGTAGTGGCTATTGATCTGAAATATCCCATAATCAGTGCTTCTGTCTCCAGGATTGTAGTTTGTAGCTTGTGTGTTATAATCACTCTCCCATTTGGCCAAACACACCCCTGAAAAGAAATTACTTTTAATAATAAACAGCAACACTGGCTGGGGATTTAGCTCAGTGGTTAGAGCGCCTGCCTAGCAAGTGCAAGGCCCTGAGTTCAATCCCTAGCACCAAAAAATAAATAAATAAACAGCAACACTAAATAGTGTATATTACACCCCCAAATCAGTCCTATTTAACTACTTCTAATTTACTAGTGATGTACTTTGTAAGTAAAAAGACATATTTAACTCATAAACTATCTTAATGCTTTACTGCCCAGGCTGGCCTCCTAGGCTGAATGATCCACTTCAGGCTCCTGGGTAGTTGGGCTTACAGGTAGGAGCCACCCTGCCCAGCCCAATGTCTTAAAGAGCCTCAAAGAGAATTGTTTTGCAGGGCAACTCAGTATGTAATATTAACAAAGCAAGATAAATTGCTTTTAAAAATATTAAAATAGATGTTTCTTCCATTACTTTAATACTTCCTTTGATTTCATTCCTCAGGAAATATTCAGTTTAGAATAGGAAAAATCAGCAGAGTTGTTGAAAAAGATTCAGTAAATTTGTAATAAATACATATGGTGATGGAAAAACGCCCCTTTGTCAATGCTGAGGATTGAACCTGGGACCTCATCTATGGTACATAAGCTCCCTAATGCTGAGCTATACCTCTAGTCCTTGTTTAACTTGAAACATGATTTTGCTAAATTGCCCAGGCTGGCTTTGGATTTGCTATGCTATTGCCAGTAGCTGGAATTACAAGCATGCACTATAATAGCCACTGAAAAATGCCTTTTATTACAAAAAAAAATAAAGATTTTTCTGAGAGACAGAGAGATATTATAATACCTAAGGTAAACTTGGCTGTCAAGTTAGAATCTTGAAAACATGTACTAGAGAATATAAAAGGTTATTCTGTGATTTCATCCATATATTCATCTATCCACTTACTTGTTTATTAAAAAATAGTCAAGAAATGTTTGATTACAGTATGAAAAGTATAGTGATGACATTGACAAATACAGAGTAAGCTATAAAGTAACTTTTCCTTGTGGAAAAGTTCTCCACATCTTGAACTGTGGAGGAAAAAATGAAAAATATTTAAGTTAACCTACAGCGAGTAATAGTAATGGAACATTTCATGCTAAATTTCAGAGTTCTAGGGATTGAAGATTTAGCTCAGTGGTAGAGTGCCTGTCTAGCAAGAGCAAGGCCCTGAGTTTGATCTCCAGCACCCTAAATAAATAAATTTCAGAGTTCCTTATATGAACAGTACCTGGGGGAAACAGATTCTTACTGCCAATTTTTGAGAGTTCAATGTAATTTTTAAAAATTTTACTCTAGAAAGTTCTGTCACGGCTGGGGAATATAAGAAAAAAAAAGCCAAAAAACTCTGCAACACCATTCTCTCAGAGCCCATGTTCCAAACAGGCCCTCCAATATGTCTTTTACTCAGTCTACTTGGGTCTTTGAGTCTGAGTAACAGGCCAATCTAGTTAGTCTAGGAGAGGACACAGGTCCTCTGTGAGGTACAATGTGTGAAATATTTCCCTCTCATGTCTTCAGTCCTTCATCTGGCATCTCTGATTCTAAAAGACTAAACTGATGTTTTCACCGTTGTTAAGTATTCAAACTCACAAAGAAATAAGTGCATGTATTCACTCAAAGCCCTTCTGAACATTAATTTTCTCCTAGTAGCTATTCACTCTGTGGCTCTCTGGAGGTAAGAAAGAGAGGAGACTTACAGTTTGGCAGGCTGATGCCGCTGTAGCCATCCATTCCAAACCTCTTCAGAGTTCTGGCCAACTCACACCTTTCAAAGATCTTCCCATGGATGGTGACAGAAAGGAGGAGAACCCCCAGAACCAGGAAAGCCTTCATTTCAACTGGGAAGCCAGACCACTGAGCTGAGTAAGGTAGGTCAGCCACAGTATTTAATGTGTTTTAACTTCCCTTTTCCTTTGCTGGTTTGGGTGACTCGCCTTCTGAGCTGAGTGCAAAGCAAGAAACACTTGTCGATCCGCCAATTCAAAAGGGGATCTCTCTCTCTCTCTCTCCCTCTCTTTTTTTTTTTTTTTCGTGGTGCCGGGGATCGAACTCAGGCCCTTGTGCTTGCAAGGCAAGCACTCTAATCACTGAGCTAAATCCCCAGCCCCCCCCTTTTAATGTATGAAGAACCATGTTCTGAAGTTGCATATGATGGTACACACCTGCCCTCTTAGCTACTTGGGAGACTGAGACAAGAGGATCACAAGTTTGGGGCCACTCTGGAATAAGCAAATACTTGCTTGGCACCCAGAGCCAAACTAGAAGGACAAAACGCATAATACACACTGGAGGTATAGATCAGTGGTACAGCAATTGCCTAGCATGCATTAGGTGGTGGGTTCAATCTCCAGCACAGGAATTAAAAAAAAAAAAGAGCCCAGGTGAAGGTAAAGGCAGGAGTGCAAAGTCGTAATGCAAACAGGGAGATTCAATAAGCCAGGTCCCTTTCCCCCCACTCAGATCCTTGATTTCTGGTTGCCAAAATTAGTTCACAGGCTGGAACCAGTAGGATTCCTTGTTGGGGTAATGTCAGAAGGTTTAGACCTAGTATTAGTATTGGGTTAGAGTTAGCCACAGTATTGGTGTGCCCTAACCCTAACCCTAATACTAGCCCTAAAGCTAAGCGTAATGGAAAGTTTGGGGGTCCATACATTTAAACCTAAAGCCAATATATTTTGCCACACTAACCAAACACTAAGCCTCATACTAACACTAACTCTTACTAAAAGCATAACCCTAATTATTGGGGTACCCTAACTTTACACTTAAAGTTTTAGGGGACCCTAACCCTAACAATTACACTACCTGTAATCCTAACTCTAACCCTAAATCTATATTTTGGTATGCCCTAAGCCTAATCCTAATGCCAAAGTATTGGGTCGCCCTAACCCTTATCCTAACACTAAACCTAACACTAACTCTCACTGTAAGCTAAACGCTAACTCTAAATTTTGGTGTGACCTAAACCTAACACTACAGCCGAAGTATTTTGGCTGCCTAACCCTAACCCAAACACTCAAACTATCCCTAACCCTAACCCTGACCCTAAACCAGAAGCCAAAGTATTGGTGTGCCCTAACACTAATCCTGAAACTAACCCAAAACCTAACCCTAACTCTATATTTCGGGGTATAACACTAACACTAATGCCAATGTATTTTGGTACCCACAATAAAATAGCCAGGTTTGCACAATTACCTGTGGCATGGCTCATCCTGACTCACACATTTTCCATTTAGCTCCTTAAGGTTTAAGCCTTACAAACAATCAATCAAGATCACCAGATACTTGATGAGAGCCAGTTATGTGAAAGATAGACTAAAATAAGCATTTATAGAAGAGGAACTCAGAGGAAACAGCAGCATCACAAAATAAAATCTAAACTACAATGAGCATTCAGAGAGATAGGAGAAATATCACACCCATGGAACAAGCTAGGATGCTATTATAAAGAATCAGAAAATAGAAAACAACCTTTGGTATTAATCAATAAGTTTCCATTAATAACACACTGAATAGAATAGTCAAGAGATGCTCTGCATTTTACTATTGTATGGGCCAAGGATGACCCAAGAGGCCTGGGGGAGGACATGTAGAGGCTGGGGAGGCTGAACGCTAGTTACCCTACCTTGGGAGTGGACAAGCACAGAAAAGACACTTCCTGCCTTTGCATGACCTCGTCAGCCCGGGCAGGAACCACAGTATGACCATCTCAGGCAAACCTTGACAAACCCGAGCACTAAGGTCTCCCCAGATTCCCTGACCTCATAGTGTTTTGACACTCTTGGAAGCTCCTGGACAGGGAATCTGCTAAAAAGTTTTCAAAACACTATCATGGCCTCACCATTCTTGGAGAAGCAGAGATAAGAGGCAAATTTTGTTTGATTTAGAAAATCAAACCAAGTGACATTTCTTACATCCATGCAATTTGATCTAGGCTTGCTTGATGTGGTGGACCTAATGTGGTCAACTTGAGCCAGAACGCCCAGCCGGACTGAGTTGGTGTGATGCTAGGTGTAGAAGATCCACCTGAGGGTTGTTGCTGATGCAACATAAGTTAGAGTGACAGCTGAAGCTAGTTGGTGGGCTGTTTCCCAGGAGAAGCTCTGCTGCTGATTCTCCTGAAAGGAACTCGGCCATTCTCAATGAGGAAGGAGCTCGGGGCCTCGCTATCATCGAGGATGGCCGCTGTTGCTTTGGAAGAGCTCTGGTTGTCATCTCTACCATGACCAGCATATCCTGGTTCAAGTGAAGATTCCTTCAGCCATCATTTGCAGACACGGACGTGCATGGGACAGTGCTGTGGGCTCCTAGCCCTTGATTGGATCTTTTGGGTCTCCAGTGCCTAGATGGACATTCGGCACTTCCTGCATTTGGCTTGGGAGTGAATATTGTGACTTATGAATGTCTTCTATTAAATCTGCTCTCTTACAACCATTGGTTCTAGAAAATCTAACTAAGACACTTGATCTATTATGAATAACCTGGAAATCTAGGTACACACCTGTAATCCCAGCACTCGGGAGGCTGAGGCAAGCAAAATTGTTGGGAGTTCCAGGCCAACCTGGGCTACGTAATGACTTCAAACCCAGCCTGAACTACATAGTGAGACCGGTTCTCAACACCCAACCCACCCCCCAAAAGAGAATGAGTTGGGAAGTGAGAAGTGAGATGGTACATGGGAGTGTGTTTTTTTCTTCAAGGAGTAATAATCACTTTCTGGTTTTTTAGAGCTGAATATCTCTGTAATTTAAGCTCCTTCTCTTTGAAAGTTAGATCAAACAAGGCAGAAAATTTCTTTCCTGATTTTCTGACTTCATCCAATCTTCTAACTTTAATTTATGGTATAGTTTTGCTATTGTTGCATTTTGAGTCGGTATTTGAATAATACTGTGAGGAAATAATATAATTCAGCATGCACCAGAGGACTGAGTAAAGGAATTATTTGGGCTACAGTGCTGACGTGATGCTGTAATCTTTAACGAGAACAACAGTGACTATGTTTGAAACCTGTGGCTTGATTACTAAACCTAAAAAGTAGACCTCACCTAGTAAGGTCCTGCTGTGCATTTCACCTCCAGCCATAGAGGAGAATTCACTGTTTTGCTATACACTTCGTCTCTTCTGGTGTTTCCTCAACTTGCTATGCTCTTCTCCCATCTACTCTGCCTATAGAAACCCTTCAATTCAATGCCGCCAGCATGAAATATACTTTCCTTTTAATGGAATTTTCAAGAAATCGCCATTCCATTTAGTCAGTGGCCTGTTTCCCTCTCCTATTAGAGTAGAATGCCATTATGTGTCTTCCTCTGCCATAGTACCTAGTCCCATCCTTTCCACACAGTACGCCCATAGTGGTAAATGCCTACTGGAGTGACTATGTCTGAACTGCAGATACCATTCAGGTTTAAGCTATGTACAAGACTCTAACACACATATATAATTGTGGCTCTTACTTTAATCCTTTACAGCACAAATTGCTCAACCAGAAACTCAGCATTTCATCAATCCTGGATTTGTTCATTTACCAAACAAAAACTAAGCATATATTTGGCCACTTTGTGCAAGGTACAGGGAAGTCTGAGAGACCAGAGTGAGTACGCAGTCAGGTAATCAGGGAGGACAGTGAGACATACTTAAGTCTTTAAAAACTGCAGGCCAGCCTGGAGACTGCAGGGAGTTGAGAGCAGGTGAACTGTGCTCTAGATAGAGCAAGCACCATGACCAAAGGCAGGGAGCAGATGGAGGTGCCATATCTGGAGAAATCCCCCCAAACAATCTTCAAGTTAAGAGCATCCAAAAAGGGCTACTTAAAGTTCTGACACTTCTAGAGGTATGTTTTAAAGTTTTAAAACACCTTTGCAAAAGGCGTCCTGGCTTTTATGCTCTTGAGGTTGTTTTACCACTCTTCATACAAGAACTGTCTTTGCCATGTACCATCCTCCCGTGCTTTACTGGAAACTAAGCGTTTGATGGTGTTTCTCTGGGAGCTACTACCTATCTACTAGACAAGCACTGAACTAATTCGCATTGTTGTAGGAACAAGGCAGACACCAGCTTTGGCTTCTTAGAATTTACTGAAACTAAACCATGCTGACTGTAAACAAATCTTAAGTGTGGGGATGTCTACAGAACAGGAAGCACAGTGTATAGGTGGGACATTAATGAAAGTGACCTACCTGTGTGGGAAGTCCAGCTGAGATTTGATGATGAGCTACAGTTATTCAAATGAGACAGGAGGGGAGGACATTGGGACAGGCCAGAACTGGAACAGCATGTTATTTTTCCTAGAGGAAAGAGATAAGAAGAGGCTGATGAAGACAGTGGAAGAAGTATTACGGTGTCTGATCAAAGGGAATGAGGTTGGTTGAAGAAAGGGCAAACCCAGGTGCTTCATCCCAAAGACACTGAGATGTATAATTTAACCCTGAAGAATGTGAGATACCTTTTATGAGTAGTAGTAAACTGGACAGCATGAGGTACAAGATCATTTCTAGAAATCACTGTAGACTGGATTCAGCTCCGGAAAGTCACTCTAGAAAACTGACAAATAATCCAAATGGCAGATGGTGTTGGGGTATGAGGAAAACTGAAGGGGATTAAGAGAGATGTAGGAGATCGAATTATTGAAACTTGATTATCCAAATTCTTTGGAGATAATGGAAAAAGAGAAAGCAAATACACTTGCTGCTGTTCATTGAATGATTCTAAGGGGCTAGTTGAGGTAGGACAGAAGAAATAAATTAGGTAGAAAGGAAAATCATAATTAAAAATTGTACTTTTAAAAAGACTACAATGTTTGGGAGGAAGTTAAAATTACCCAAGGCAATCCATATCAGCATCCCCTTGGTTAAATTTAGGCTCCTTTCCTTCCAGACCTGTCACACCCAAAATTCCTTCAGAAAACTCAAGTGCATAAATTGGCTTAACTGAGAAAGTAAAGAGCAGGAAACTGAACCTGAGATAAAGGAACAGGTTGAGAGAATTCAAAGAATGCTTAAATTATGCCTCTTTTAAAAAACTGGGATTATACCTGTAAAATAGGCCAGTACCTTACTGGGGGTGGGTCATCTTTTCCTGAGGTTTCCACCCTATAAGTATCCCAGTTCCAGGAAATAATGTGCTTCTCTCTCTCTCTCTCTGTCTCTCTCTCTGTCTCTCTCTCTCTCTCTCTGTCTCTCTGTCTCTCTCTCTCTCGGGCCTGCACTCTATTTCTTTGAGTGTGCACATTTAAATATCTGCCTAGTAAACCCCTTCATACCTCTTACAGACAATCCTGAACATTTTTTTTCCAGGACAAAAGTCAGGAAACCTGCAAAATTATTCTGAGGATAAAATACCTCCCCAGAACCTGCCTGATGACACTAAACACTTAATAACCATCAAAATTCTTGCAAGAGTCTTTATGTAAGTATTATTTCCCTTTTATAGGCAATACACATGTACCACACACAAGTAAAGTAACTTGAGTAAAGAATTACAGTGAGTAAATGGCAGAGCTGACATTTAGATTCAGCTTAGTTCCATCCTCTTTTAAATCCACCACAGCACCTTGTGAAAACTGTAACTTCTTTGTCTACCCCTTTTCTGCTTTCGGCTCCTGACACAGCTGTGCAAACTCATTTTATACATATTCATTTTAAAGGTGTGAGTTTCTCTAAAAAGATGTTCTAACACCAGACAATGCCATTTTTTAAATTAATAAATCTATTAATTAAAGAAGAGACTTTTTAAAAAATTAGTAAGTCTTCTTGGTGTTGAACAATTAAATAATTCTGGTTAAATAATTCTGGGGGGCTTTTCACTTATTCATGAACACTTTCTCAATGCTCTATTATTTCTATGATGTTTAAGCCTTCAGGGCCAATGCCATGAGAATGTTGGCTTACTCTCATTTCACCAGTCTACATTACAAACAAATGCTTTCTTTCCCATTTTGTTCATATTACAAAAATCCCTTCTCAATTTACACAATTACTGGGCTTTCAATATTGAGAAATTGTAACGAAATCTTTAAGTAACTTTGCAAATGTGATGAAATGCAGCTTTATTTAGGAAAAAATGGAATCTTCCCACTTTTATTTCCTCTTTGGAATTTCATTTCTGCATTAAGTATGATCTTTGCGTTTAAGGTTTCATGTAATCATTTTCATTTATGCCTATTTATTACATTCTCTTTCATTGAACTAGAAATCAGTGATTTCAAATTTTAAATAGCATCTGATAACATCACAAAGTATTGGCAGAAAGGGATGAAATTGTCACAAATAGAGGAAAGGGATGTGTACTTTGGTTGTATTTTCCTTCCTTTTGACAAACATTTTGTTGGCCAATCCTTAGCAAGAAGATAAAATGCTGTAATTTCTTATTGACAGCAGCTTGTGTGTACACATTTAATTGAAGATGATGCTGTTCTGTCTTTGAGCATCACTCTATGTTGGATGTAGCTACACGATCTTACTCTTCCTGCCAGTCTTCTCCAACTTCAGTTAATAGCACATCTCTGTGAGGTGTCTGGTTCCAGCATGGGCATTCTATTTCCAATTCATTCGAGTTGAAATTGAACTGCAAATCTAGCACCATTTACACATGGGTCTTTCAGTGAAGTCTATCTGACCCCAAACTGGAAGTGTCTCACACATTCACTTTGGAAAACAGTTTCCTTAACTCTTGACTCAAAATGATGTTCGATTAAGGGGTGAGTTGGTAAACTGGATCATATAAAAATACCAAGATGATAAACTTCAATCTAATTTTAAAAATAGAATAGACTCTAAAATATAGGAAGTAAAGATATGTTTCTCTCACATCAATCACATATCATCCATAACTTTATTGTATATGATTGTGGACTGATATCAAATCGTCTTTATATTTGTCATAATGAGGTCTTTGAGGACTTTTCCTTCTTTAAACCTTCTCACCTTTTCATTGAGAAACACACTCATCTCTATAATGTAGCCACTCAACAAATATGATAAAATCACTGTTAAAAAAAATGCATTCCTAGCTGGACATGGTGGTGCATGCCCATAATCTCAGGACTCTGAAGGCAGGTACATACTCTGCTTTGGAAATTCCATCCTTTGAAGATCTATGGATGGGTTTCAGAGGTGTGTGAAACCTCCAAAATTCTATGGGCTTCAAATGTGTAGAAGAAAACTATATTGTATACATCTGTATATGTACATTTTTCTCAAAACAAAGCAAAAAGTTTTATTATTTATTCTCAAGGGAAAAGAACCTAGAATGTGTTGATAATCATTGCTGAAAACCACACAGAAACTCAGTATTGCCTACACAATTAGGCAAGAAAAATAGCCTAATTGTGTGTTTTGCACTAAAAATAAGCTCTGAGATCACTTTTTTTTTTTTTTTTTTTGAGACAGGGTCTCACTGTGTAGTTTAGACAGGACTTGAACTCACTGTGTAGCCCAGGCTGGCCTACAAACTGGCAGTGAGCCTCCTGCCTCAGCCTCCCAAGTGCTGGGATTACAGGCATGCACCACCACACCCAGCCTGAGATTACTTTTCGCAGGGTAGGCTAAACTGATAGTGTGGGTGTGCTTGGAGTAGGAAGTCTGGAATTAAAAGTAAGGTGATAATAAACACAGTGACTCTCAAGTTCTTTTGACAGTGATCCATTTTTAGAGGGAACACATGATTCTATAGCTCTTCTCAACCCACCTGTTACCATTTTCCTGTAGAAAAGTTCTGAGTCATTAGCAATACATTTCTTAAAACCAAGTTTGGGGAATTATGTATACATTTACTTTAGCATCAGGGGTATGAATGATTAAAATATTTGAATCTAAATTGTAGTTATAAGGCATTGTGATATAAATCTACATTTATGGGAAGTTATAATTAAAAAGTAAAAAAGCAGAAACTGAAAACCATGACATAGCCAGAAAGCATTTTCTGAAATTTAGGGTAATTCCAACTATTTATATACAGTAACATTGCATTCAGCCAGACTTCCTCAGAGAATACTGGTTCTGAGTAGCCAGAGAATCCTCTTAAAGTATTAAGTTTAGTTTACTTATGCAACATTTTGGCAAGTCTTAGGAATCCTAGTGGTTATTAGCAATTAATCCCTTGATACATATAAACACGAAAATATATAGAATTTCACATCTTTAGTTCACAAAAATGAAAACCAAACTTTCATTTTTTGATCAATTCATGGGCTCTTAAGACTGTGAATTGCAAATCATGCTGTGAGAATTTACTGTTTCAATCTATAAGAGAAATAATGAGAAGACAAGACAGGGGAAGGCAGGAAGTAGACATAGAAAAGGAGACAGATTAGAGATGTCAAGGGGGCACAATCAACAGAAATTTTTATTGCTTGGATGGGAAGTACAAGACAGAGGGGCAAAATTTAGCTTGCTATTTCTGTTTCTGGTAGCCAATTAGAGGAAACGCAGTATAGTGGGTAAATTTGAAGGACAGTATGAGTGGGAGATGATGAGTTCCATTTTGAATACGTTGTGTTTGCAGTACTAAGTGGACATGGCAGTAGGCTGCCGGATTCCAAGATCCGTCAGGGTCCAGACTGCAGCTGTAAACTACTAACTTAGAAAAGTGAAACATTCATATTGTAGTTTGATTAATCTGGCATTGACAACAATAAACAGGAATTCCAATTTTAAAACTAATTTCATTATTTCCCCTGACATAATTGCAGACAACCAGGCTCTGGAAATGAAGTCAAAGCCAACTAAGAATCCATGGGGTAACAGCAAGTACAACTCTATACTTACGATTGGAAATTCCCAGTGAATGAAATTTCTACTGCCTAATTTCTTGAAATTCTTCTCTGCATATCTGTGTTTCTCCTTGTAGGTCTCTTCCTATTTGTTTCATGAAATTTGAGTATCCATTTAGTTATTGTTGTTATTGCTTTTGTTAGTAACACTGTAAATGTACAGGAGAAAAAATTTTACATATTCCTGAGGAATTAACATAGAGATCAATATACAGAATATATCCAACAATCTAGAAGGCTCACTGTGTTCCTTTGAATCAACATTTCTCCAAAGGCAGCCACTATTTTTATCTCTATCACTATTCATCTTTCTTGTTCTGAGGTTCATAAAAATGGAGTCTCCAGTATGTTTTCTTCGGGTCTGGCTGATCTCACTCAACACTGTACTGTATCCTGGGATTCATCCATGTGTTGTCAATTTGTAGCAATATTTCCTTTTTTTCTGTGTAATAATACTTTGTATGAATATCCCACAGTTGATCCAGGTTACTACTGATGGATATTTTCTCTTCCCTCTTTCTTTCTCTTTTCTTGCAAATATGAATAAAGTTGCTATGAATATTCTGCTACATGTTTTTGGTAGACACGTGCACTCATTTCTCTTTACTGCAGCCCAAGAAGTGGAATTGAAATTGTTGGGTCACAGGATATGTGTTTGTTCAGCTTTAGCAAATTCTCTTAGTCTGTTAGTCTGTTAGTCTAAAGTAGTTGTGTGTTCCTGACAACAATGACAACAGCTTCTTTTTCTCCCTACCCTGAGTATGACCAGCACAGTATTTTAATTGCAGTCTATCTGGTAGATAGGAAGTTATATCTCAATTTTAAAAAGGCTTTTTTGGGCTGGGGATGTAGCTCAGTGGCAGACCATTCGCCTAGCATGCATGAGGCTCCAGGTTCAAATGGTTTATGTATAAGTACATAAACTGCATGTATTCGACGTGCACAAGTTAAATTTTGCCATATGTGTATGCCCGTGAAATAATCACTACCAATACAATGAACATACTCATCATCTTCAGAAGATTTCTGTGCCCCTTTGTGATCCTTCTCTCTCATTGTCGTCACCTTCCCATTCCCAAGAACCACTAAATCGCTTTCTGTCACTATAAATTAGTTTGCGTTTTCTAGAGTTTGATACAAATGTAATCACATACTATATACTGTATGTTGTCTTTGAGCTTCTTTGACTCACCATATTATTTTAAAATTCATCCATAATCATTACAAGTATCAATAGTCTATTTTTATTGGTGAGTATTATTATGTTATATAGCTATTCCTCAATTTGTTATTCCATTTACCTGTTAATAGACCTTTGGATTGCTTATAGTTTTTGTCTACCAAAATAAAGATGTTACAAATATTTGTGTCCATGTTTTTGCAGACATATATTTTCTTATGCTGGAAAATACCCAGGAGTAGAATGGCTGGATCATGTAGCAGGTATGTTTTTTATTTTATTTTATTTTATTTTGGTAGTCCCAGGGTTTGAACCCAGGACCTTGTACATATTAAGTGGACACTTTATCACTGAACTACATCCTTAGCACCTTTAGTCCAATATGTTTAACTTTTTAAGAAATTGCCAAACTGTGTCCCAAAGTGGTTTTACTATTTAACATTTCCATCACCAGTATATGAAAATTCTGATTCCACCACATCTTCGTAAATAGATGGTATGGTCAGTTTTTAATCCCAACCTTCCTAGTAGGTATGTAGTAGTATCTCATTTTGCTTTAAATTTGCATTTGTGTAATGACTAATGATGTTGAACATTTTTTCCACGTGCTCATTTGAAATCCATATATGTCATTTGATAGTGTCTATTGAAATCTCTTTCTCTTTAAAAATAAACTGTTTTGATTAATATTGTTTTTAAAATTATGCTAGAGCCAAGAGGTACTAAATTCTTAAGCCTGGCCCACTAGACTGTGCAAATCCAAAGACTAATTCAGTGCATAATCAAAATATGGTCATTTAAAAATCATAAATTAAAAAAACTTGATGTTTTAAGTTTTTAGGAGGATTCAATAATATTGAGACCTCCTATTAAAAACTTCATCTGTCAAGTGAAAGTGTATCTCAGTGGTAGAGTTGTTGCCTAGCACCACCAAAAACAAAAACAAAAAGAAAGGGGTTGGGGATTTACCTCAATGGTAGAGTGCTTGCCTAGCAAGTGCAAGGCCCTGAGTTTGATCTCCAGCAGCCCTCCCCACCAAAAAAAGAGAAAAACAAAAACACAGCTTTATTTGCAGTTAGAGAGGACTTAGGTCAATATTTTCAAAATTAATTGTTTTATCTGAGCCCTAACAAGTACAGAGATGTGATATACTGACCTTAACTAAGAAAAATCAGATTGGATCAACTAATCGATTCAGCAATGTAAATAATTTTTCATATTCAAAATAAAAGTCCTCATTCCTAACTAGCATCTTTTGCTAAAGAAATGAACTGGCTTTGTATTTTTTTTTTTTACATAAAAGTCCAACTTTATTGAACATAGATGGATTTTCAAATGAATTATTTCTACTTTATGGTTATTAGTTTTATAAGCTATCTGATCAATGGTAGAACTAACTGGTGCAATATGAAGATGCTTGTCTATTCTTATTTCAATTCTATATCATAAACAAATATATTTAAATCTAAATAGAAACATCTGTAATTGGCTTATCAGTGTATGGTGACCCCTGGTAATATGCACAGCTTAAACTGGGACTAAGGGACCATCCACTCTACAGCAAATCTGAAGCACAGGCACAAATTTGAATTTTATACAAAAATTCAGTCTTTTCTTACATTAGTGGGAGCTGACATCTGTAACTTTTGTTACAGGCAAGCAAATACTTTCGTTTTCTACCTCCTAACTGAACAAAAATACACATAATATATCATTTTCATTAGGCAAGACTTGCTTTTTATATTTCCATGAGAATGTCATCTAACCCCTCCTAGAACAAAACGACCAGGGTACTAATGAAACCATCTTTGAAGGAAGTGTTTGATAGGCATATCTTATTTAAATAAATCCTCCAATAAGAAGTGGAGAATTCATTGCCTTTACTTTGAAAGCACTGTAGTTACCTGTCAAATCTGTATGTGCAGCTCCCCAACATTCCCTTATTGGAAATACCAGTATTTCCATACCCTAGTTCTCGAAAAGACTTAGAAGTCTCAAAATTCTGTGTCTCCTTTGGCTTGCTTCTCTCTTGATTCCATCCAGGCTTTTTATTAATGGTCTACTTCATATCATCATCTCCATCTTCATGAATTTTCTTTAGAACATTCATTGATCCCTCACTAGGATCTGTTTCAGCATCACAGGATGGCTTTTCTTTTTCTTTGCGCTCTTTTTCAACCTGAGTTACCGAGTGTTTTCTTTCTACATAAGAACTGTATCAGTCTTGATTTTTTTTGAACTGCCTTCCACAGAGATGGGTTTCAAGAGATTGTTCACACCCATAGAGTGACTCTTCCCATTCAGATTCTTTACCAAAAGATCGAAGGACCTCTCTGTGAAATGCTCCTGCACATTCTCAGCAGGAACTTAATGAACTCCAGTTAAAGTAATGTACATTTTCACGAACTTATCTGACTGACCCCATCTGTAATTACTAATTTTCACTGCATATCCTGTTTTGATGGGAGCAACCACCGCAGCTGGTTTTTCATTGTCAAGAAGTTCTGGTTTCTTTTGTGATTTTTGTTGCATCTTATTCTTTATTTCTGTCTCAATCTTGGATCTCCCAGCTGTCAGGGCATCATGGACTCTTCCTAGTAGCCTTTTCTGGTAACACCTTTATCTCTTCTAGATCATTCTGTAACTCCTCCAAGGCTGAAGCCACGGCCGCGCGGTGTCGGACCGAAGGCCCCGCTGCAGGTGTGCACACAAGGAAAAGGGACCGCCAGACCCAGCGAGCTCCCTGCCTACGTGGAGCCCACCAGCGTGAGCCACAGGCCGGCAGCAGCACCTACACCCGACCTGCGCGAGATCGCGGCCCGCCCTCCGCACGCAGCGGCCTTTATTTTTTAAAGTCTTGTATGTGTTCTAGTCTTTCACGAATGAAAACATGGTGACATAGTTTGTTCTTGAATTTTGATTAATTTGAGGAATTCTCTTGGTCCTTTTATTTTTTTCAAATAGTCTGGCATTTTAAAAGTTAATACTAATAATATATTTTCTATATATATGGCAACTGGTGTCTTCAATACTAGTGTATCAATATTATTTTTACACTGGATACATAGACAAAGCAGTGGGAAGCATTAGCAAAATATATGTGGAAATTCCTGATTTGTTTAGGAAGCACTCTGCTGTCTCTTGCATAGTTCAAAGGTAAGTGTTTCCTGGAATTTTTTAATGCTTTTTTTTTCTTTTTTGGACATAAAAAGAAAAACATAAATTTTGACTGTAATTATCGAATTTCTACAACACTGGACTACTAGGAGTAACATTTTTAAAATTACTCTTGTTCTGTATACAAATTTTTGAAATTCACACATAAAAACACATGTGAAAGAAAAGGCTCTGTCTTTTGGCCATGATACAAGCGCACTTCTCTTGGGCCCCAAGCCTGCAGCCCTTCGGTGTGCGCCCTCTCCTGGAGAGTCCTTCACCATGCTCCACACACAGGCCTTCCCATCTTGTCCTCCAAAACCTGGGCTTCCCAAGCAGCTTTCAACACTGAGAACTCTGCTGTCGATGTGGATATCAGTGAGTTGTATTTTAAATATCAAAGACAAATAAAGAGGATGTTTGCTTTTTAAAAAATGCATTGTTTTCTTATTGCTGAGTTTTGAAAGTCCTTTAGCAAATACTTGCTTTGTACATTTTCCTCCTGGTTTGTGTTCTGTGGCTTGTCTTTCAGTCTTCTAACATCATCTGCGAAAGAATGGCAGTTTTTAATCTGAATAAAGCCCAATTTATAGATTTCTTTTATGGATCACATTTTTGGTGGTATAGCTAAGAAATTTTTGCCTAACCTAAGGTTCAAAGATTTTTCTGCTGTTTTCTTTGACAAGTTTTACAGTTCAAGGTTTCACATTTAAGTCAATGATCCATTTTGAGTTAATATTCTATATATAGTGAAATAGCGCAATGTATGAATCCAAATTCACTTTTTTTGCATGTGGATATGCACACACACACAGATCCATACATACATGCATATACACACATCCATTCACAAGTTAAGCTTACTGAATAACCAGAAATACTATTCTCAAAAGAAAAAAATATATATACCTGTGCACACATGTGCATGCATACATACACACACATTTTAAGCTTAGTAAAATACCAGAAAGAAAATAGCAGATTTCTTTCCAGATGGTGACTGCTGCTCAGGACCACCTCAAAATGAAGATCTTCTTCTCTGTCAGGTTACTGAAAGAGAACTAAGTCAACTCAAGGTGTAGTAGAGCTGTGTCTGGCTATGTAACATTTACAGTTATTCAGCTCATCATCGGCTTCAATGTTATGAGAGTGGGATAAAGCCTTCCCCTTAGAAGAGCTTGGGAACTGAAAACTACCAAGATCTTAGAGATTTATCTGTCCTTCACAGCCATGTCACCTCTATTCAGAACTATGGGGGAATCTCTTCTTGCTTTAGGGACAGGCTTCTAGGTTCATGGGTTGCTGGGTTCTTGTCTTTGTTCTTTAGTGTATCAGTCAGCCTTCCAATCACTGGGACAAAATATCTGATACCTGCAATTTAAAGGAGAGGTTTATTTGGCTCAGTTTCAGTGGATTCAGTCTATGGAGGCTGGCTCCAAGGCAGAAATGGCATGGTGGAGGGGATCAGTGAAAGAAACCTGTTCACATAAGGGTGGCCAGGAAGCAGAGAGAGATAAGGGAAGAGCCAGGGATAAGAATATATCCTTCCAATCCACACACCAGTGACCTCCCTCCCCTGACCAAGCTCCACCTGCAAACAAGAGACTTGGTGGGGGGTATGGATCTAAACCATGACATTCTGCCTCTGGTTCCCAAAAGCACATGTCTATCTTATTATGAGAAATGCATTTAGTCTATCTCTTAATGTTGCTAGAGTTCTAATCAATCCAGCATTGCTGAAAAGTCCAAGTCCAAAAGGTCCTCTGAGATTCAGGGCAAACTTTTAGCTGTGAGTCTCTGTAAAAATCAGAAAGAAAGTTAAATACTTCCACCATACAATGGCACAAGGTAAACATTTCCATTCCAAAAGAGAGGACTAGGGAAGTAAAAAAGCACAACTGAAACCCAGCAGGCACATATTAAATCCTGTACCTCCACGTCTAGCACTCAGGGCATGTGGTGGTGGGATGTGAACACCAAAGGGCTTGGTTAGCAGCTCTACTCCTATGACCTTGCTGGTTGCAGCCCATATGGTCTCTCTCTTGGGCTGACTCCACTTATTTCCTGTAGCTTTCTGCAGCACACAATCCATGATCCTCAAATCTCCAACTTCCTAGGTCCTCAAAGGTCTGTTTCACACTCACGGCTTCAAGTATCATCCTCTCAAGAGATCCTGAAGGAACTATGACCCTGTCACACATTTTTTTTTTGACCTCCTGGGCCTTCTTCTGAATCTCATGGAAGCCTCATGATTCATAACTCTTACATTCTGCATGCCTGTAAAACCAGCACCATGAAAATGATGCCATGGTCTAGTGCCAGATCAAGCAGTAGCCAAGGCCCCTTTGACCATGGCTGCAGTGACCTCTGAGTGCTTAGATGGTTGAACTTCCCTAAGCTTATGTGGCTCTAACAGAGCAAGGCACCTTGGGGGTCTCAAGGCAAAGTCTTTCAAAGGAATTTATCCTCTTCCACCCTTTAGCTTGCAATGGGTGAGGTCTAGCCAATTTCTTTTTTGGGGGGGTGCTGGGGATCAAACTCACGGCCTTGCACTTGCTAGGCAAGAGCTCTACCACTGAGTTAAATCCTCAACCTCTGGCCAATTTCTGAGATGCCTTCAAGCCATTCCGATTGTCTTGATATAAAGTATTTGGATTTTTTTTTTTCCCAGACAGGGTCTCCCTGTGTAGTTCAGGCTGGCCTTGAACTCATTATGTAACTCAGAATGGCCTCAAACTCATAGCAATCCTCCTGCCTCAGCTTGCCAAGTGTTGAAATTACAGGTGTGCCTCACCACACCCAGCTGTATTGGGATTTTTTTTTTTAATGCTAATCTTTTTAGCAACCACATTCTTCTCAGATCTAATTTTATAGGGTTTTCTTTTCTGGTGAAATCTCTTCTTGCTCTCTTTGCTCCTGATTCTCATTATAAATCTGACTAAAAGCAGTCATAAGTATTTATGGCATGGTCTGAACATTGGGCTTCCTTGAAACTTCCTCTGCAAGACCAGTTAGCTTAGTATCTTTAAATTTAGCTTCACACAAAAGCTTAGGACATGGGCAAAATGTAAACAAATTATTTGCCAAAACGAAGCATGCATGGTCTCTAGTTCCACTTTCCGATAAAGTTTTATTCCCAACTGAAATCACACGAACCTAGCCTTTCCTTCAGTATTTCTATTAGCATTCTGGCCTTCTGAGCTCTAGTGAGAGTCACCCATTAAGCCTGGCTTGCAGCACTCTAGGACTGCTCTAGTCATCATCTCCAAATTTTTCCAAACTCTGCTTGTGAACCAGTTCCAAGGCCCCAAAACTGTATGTTCAGGTAGTCACAGGTAGAATAACTTCTCTGGTACTAATTTTATGTATTAGTTTTTCAGCAGCTAGAACAAAATACCCAACACCTGCAACTTGAAGGAGAGGTCTATTTTGGCTCAGTCCATGGTCAGCTGGCTCCAAGGCAGAAATGATAAAGTGGAAGGACCTGGCGAGGAAAAGCTGTTCATGTCATGGTAACCAGTAAGCAAAGAGAGGAGGAAGGAGCGAGAAACAAGAACAGACCATCCAGTCGCATTTCAGTGATCCACCTCCTCTAACTAAGACCCACCTCCAAACAAAAGACTTTTGGGGACCATTTTAGATCTAAACAGTAATCTAGTCTCCCATTTTTATAGGTGGAGATCTTTTCCAGACTTGCTGTCCACATGATGGCCTATGGAAACAGCTTCCCTACCCTCCATGAAGGTCTCAAATGCCTTGAGATGTTCCTCGGAGCTCTCCAACATTGGCTTTGGTAATTGAAGTCTAAATTGCTGTGAGGAGTCCTGACACATCTCCAGACTTCGACAGTTGGACGCTGGATTGCCTCTGATGGATTTCTTTGTATTTTCCTACACTATTCCATTTGCTTCCAAAAAGTGCTTTAAATTTATAAGAGTCTCTATACACCCCGGAAGGGGATCTCTATCAGCTTATCTTTTTCTCCTAAAATTTTTGCCCACTACTCTTAGCAAACAACTTTTACCCTGGGAAAAAGTGAATGGGTAGTTGCAGACTTTTTCTGTGGGTGTGTGTCCTTGAGATTTAATCTGCCACACAAACCCATACGTGACCATTAAATTTTGACAAAAATTTGGCTGATTTCTCCTTATCCCCATGTATGATAGTTTCATTTTCCTCCTGCTGTTGCTCCACTGATAAGAGCAGCTATAGTTCTTTTCTTTCCTAGAAAAGGCTCATTAATTCCTAATTTCCTTTTTTTTTTTTTTTAAGGTTCCTTTGTGTCTTCAACTGTCTTCACGAGTGGTGGTTTCCTCCATAATCCCTTCTTTGTCCACCCTATTCTCATGTAGGCAGCTCCTGGAATACTTTTCTCTTAGTATTTCTGTCTGAGTAATCCAGGCCTTACTCTCTCTCCATCACAGCCACATCTTGATGGGCCTTTCCTGGGCAAGGCAAAGAGCCCTATCAGGAATGGGCCTTTCCAGATTCTGTTGGGTTAGGAGAGGATTAGTGTGAAAGGATCCAGTTTTGTTGAGGGATACATATCTCCGCTCTAGGGATGAAAAACAGGGAGTCCCAATCTATAGCCCCATGGAAAGTTGGTTCTGGGTCACCATGCCGATGCCTGGCATCAGAGCAACACAGCAACCAGCATTCTGGCAAAAAAACAAACAAATAAAAAAAAAAAAGCAGAAAGTCTATTCAGCATGCTTCAGCAACAACTGTTTCTAGGTCGATGAAAGGGCATAATAAATGAGACAATTGTGAAAAATAATAATGTAGGAGGGCTCACATTCCCAGATTCCAAAACTTACTATAAATTAACAGTAATCAAGACAGGGTGGTTCTGATTGGGATGGCTAGAACTAAAAATAAACATAGGTGAGAGAATGGAGCTATTAGACCCCTCAAAAACTGTTGGTAGGGGCTGGGGATTTAACTCAGTGGTTAGAGTTCCTGCCTAGCAAGTGCAAGTTCGATCCTAGGCAAAAAAAAAAAAAAAAAAAAAAAAAAAAAAAAAAAAAAAAAAAAAAAAAAAAAAAAAAAAAAAAAAAAAAAAAAAAAAAAAGAAAAGAAAAGAAAGAAAAATTGTTGGTAGGAATTTAAAATGTGCAGTTATTTTGTAAAAAAAAAAAAAAAGTCTGGTAGTTTCTTAAAAGTATAATGATCCTGTAATTTCACTCATAGGTTTTATTTCAAGAGAGAAATAAAAATATATATTCATGTAAAAACTTGTATATTAATGCTCACAGAAGTATTATTCATAATAGCTCAAAACCAGAAACAACCCAAATGTCTGTTAACTGATGAGTAGATAAAGAAAATGTGGCATTTGAGTTTATTCAGGCACAGAAAGAAATGAAGTGCTGGTACATGCTACAATGTGGCTGAACTTTGAAATGGCTAAATGAAAGATGCCAGTCATAAAGACCAAATACTATATGATTCTACTAATATGAATTATCCAGACAGGCAATTCTATAAAGACAGAAAATAGATTAATGATTGTGTAGGGCTAGGAGGGAGCATTGGCAAGAAATTGGAAGTGACCGCTAATAGGCAATAAAAATGCTCTAAAATTGATTGTGGTGATGGTTGAATACATCTGTGAAGACAATGTGAGTGACACTAAAAGTCACCCAATTTCCCATTTAAATGGGTATATTGTTTGGCAATTCTTTTTTCAATATGAACATTTAGCTCTATTTCACCTGTTGGCTATTGTGATTAATACTGCAATAAACATGGGTGTGCAAATATCATTATGAGAGCCTGTTTTCAATTGTTTTGGAAGTATATTCAGAAGTGATCTGCTGGATCATATGGTAATTCTGTTTTTGAAGAACATGTATATTATTTTCTGCAGCAGCTGCACCATTTTGTTCTCAGCAGTACACAAGGGTTCCAACTTCTCCACATCTTCACTACTACATGCTTTTTTCTTTCAACATTGGTCATACTGATGTGTATTAGGGAATCTCTCATCACGGTTTTCATTTGTATGTCTCTGATGACTGATGATGTTAAGTATCTTTTCATGTGCTTACAGGCCATTTGTACATCTTCTTTAGAGAAATATCTATCAGTGTCCTTTGCCCATTTTTAAGTCAGGGTTTTGTTGTTGAGTTGTAGACATTCTGTACTTATTCTGAATATTAAATTTTTTCTAATTATATTCTTCCATTCTATAAGTTGCTTTTTCACTCTTAGTTACATCTTTGGATGTACAGAAAGCTTTTGTTTGATGTAGCCCTGTTTATTTTTGCTCTTTTTCTCTGTGTTTTAAGCATCATGGTCAAGAAATTATTGCCAAATCCAATGTCCCAAAGCATTCTCCCATATTTGCCGGGGGGTTTAAGATCTTGTAATAAGTTCTGTAATCCATTTCAGTTCATTTTTGTATGTGGTATAAGGTAAGGGTCCAACTTCATTCTTTTGCATATGGATATCCAGATTTCCCCATACTATTTGTTGAAGATACTGTCCTTTTTCCATTGTGTGGTCCAGGTACCCTTGTTGAAGATAATTTGGCCATGTATATAGGGTTTGTTTCTGAACCTTCTATTTTGTGCTATTGGGTTGTGGGTGTACACTGTCACACTTTTTTGTCAAAACTGCCCTTAATTTGGTCAGGTGATCATACATTCTACCTGGCTTCTGAGACCTTTTGCTGTATCTCTATCACTCTTTGAAAACCTCCTTGCTTTCTGGCGTAGGATATTACATTCTCATCTTTCACTTTCCCCTCATCTACCTCAAAATCAATCATCTTTTCTAAAAAGTTTTTTTTTTAATTTAAACACTATTTTTAACATTTGTGTTGTTATTTGCAGTACTGGAGATTGAAGCCAAGGCCTTACACATTTACTTTTGAGATAGGGTCTTGCTAAATTACCCAGGCTGGCTTCAAACTTTCAGTCCCCCAGCCACCTGAGTAGCTGGCATCACAAATTACCACCATACCCAGTGGCAATTTAACTCCTTTTAGTGGGTTAAAAAAAAAAAAGGCCAATATCTATATGCTAAATATCTTCATTGATAATGAAATCTCACCATTCTGTCTCAGTAGATAAAACTAGGATATCTATACAATTCAAAATATAGGGTTCATTCTAGCTTTCACCCTTTAACTCTCTTCTTAGACAGTGAGAAACCCATCTTCCACTTTCCCTTTCCTTAACCACTTCTTTTCCCCCCATATGTAAGCAATCTTTCACCTATACTGCTAATCACACAGACATCTCTCCCTGCTTGGGTTCTGATGGCCTATACCAGGCCGGCTCACTATGGGCATGCTCTCCTCGACTGCTTAGCCTCCGAGTCTCTGTGCTGGATTACTCCCAGGCATGGATGCCCTCTTTCCCCTGTAGGCTATGGCAGCCCATGACAGATCATTCTTCCCCCATGATGCACCCAGGCACAAGTACCTTCTTTCTTCTATTCTTCTACTTAGGTTGTAATCCACAAGGTCACTCCCCACAGGAATGCTGTGGGCTCTGCCTTGCCACCACACCATGCTACATGGACAACCTACTGAACTCTTTGGCCTCATGTGGGCAGGTTTGTCATCCAGCTTGGACTCACTACAAGCTAATCTCCTACACAGAATCAACTCTTCCTTTTAGGTCAGTGATGATGAACCTTGTAGAGCTTTCATTGATACAAACAGCTCTCTACAGCACGAATGCCAGAGGTTCACCACCACTGCCTTAGGTCATCCTTTTCTATTCTCTGAATGGTTTTGAGTAATTAGTATTATTTCTTCTTTAAATGTTTGAAATAAATTCGCTTGGTATTGTCTTTGTGGGGATTATAAAATTCCTTTAATAAACAAAGAACTACTCACTCTTTTCTCATATCAGTTTTGGTAGTTGTTTTATGTCCTAGAAATTTGTCCACTTCGTCTAAATTTTCAAGTTCATTAGCATACTTTGTTCCGTAAATTCACTTATCTTTTAAATTATATACACCTTGTATTAACTTCCATTTGGGAGGTCCTGATACTGGTAATTATACTTTTTCCTCTCTTAATCTCTCTCTCTCTCAGCAGCAGCTTGGAGTAGGAAAGAAGGTACTGAGCAGAGAGTCCATAATCTCACAATCCTCCAAGTCCAGGGTGGTCGGGGTGGCTGTAACTTTCTCAAGCAGGACTCAGAGGGGCTTGGGACTAAAATCAGTCAGTCTGACACCACTGGGGTCCAGGTGTTTTAGCTGACTCACACTTGAGGACTGGGATAGATGGTTCCAGTGTGAATCAGATAGATGGCAGTCAGTTACTGAGCGGGTCTTCAATGGGAACTTCAGGCATCTGGACCAGGCAGCCCTCCAAAGAGACAGAGTCCATATAAAACCCCTGGAGGCAATTCATCTTGAGAAGTTAAGGAGCTAATTGGTCAACCAGCAGCTCCCTCTTTTCTGGGGAAACAAAGCAGACACATGGATGTAGGAGAAAAGTAGCTTGTGAAGGTTTTGCATCTGGCCCAGGTAAGGAGCAAAACTAGCCAGGGTGGAGTGTCCAGGAACAACACAATTGCACTTCCAGCATGCAACCCAGGTCCAACATTCTCAGGAATTTCGTGATACTTTGGGTGGACTCTACTGCAATGCACAGCTTCTTACAAACCAGCTACAGTGAACCTTTCCTCTCTTAAACACACTCAAAGACAGGAACACACCCAGGCATAGCTGCCTGAGGCACACATCTACAGTCACCTTCAGGGGCTACTTTTCTGCCACCTTGACCCACTCCTCTGTTTGCCTCTTACTCATAGTCTCTGATGAACAGGCATCAGCCAGGTTTCCAGCTCAGACTCTCCAAAAGTGCTGTTGTGAATCCCACGAACATAGCACTTGCAGTTTCCACTTCCTGGGCTGAACTTTCTGGGCTAGCCGGACATCAAGGCCATCCAGCATGCTGTGTAAGGTCTGTAGGTTCTGCACCTTTAGCTAGACAATATCCAGCTGAGTTTCTGCAGTCTCTGGTTTCCTCAGGTTCATCAAAGGGAGGCAGGCAAAAGGCTAGCCTGGCACCATGGCCTTCATGAAGAGTGGTGAAAAAAGCTTCCCAGGTACATACCCTACAGCCTACATATCCAAGGCCTTGTCCTTCAGGAAGCTCTGCCCCGCCAGATGCAGGAGTGTGTGTGGCATCTGGACGCTCATCCTGGTGAATCTGCAAGGTCAAGGATCCCTCATCATTTTTTAGAGAAAAACTTTTGATCTTCTTTCCAAGGCCCTAAATTCAACTCTGCCACTGTCTTCGTGTGTGCTGTTGGCTAAATTGTTTGAACTTTGTTTTCCTCATCTGTTAATTTGGCTCACAACTGTATCCTCCATTAATTCTCTGATGGAGGCTCTCATCTGTACCTTGAATTGAGTACTGGAGGTGAAGGACAGCAGGGTGTCTGTACAGTTCCCAAGGGCTCCTAAGTGTCCAAGTTCTAGAATGTTCCTCACTCCTCTGCTCTTCCTCCCCTTCTCACCCTCCCCAAGCTGGCTGTTTGGTTGTGCACACTCAGCATCCATTAGGGGCACCCCAGCACCACAGGCCACTGCTTTGGGCTTTAGTGTTTTGGGTGAGTGGGACTGGCGCGGGGGTGGTTAGAAGGATGGACTAGAAAGTGACTGAAACCGATGAGAAGGAAGATGGAGAGAATGAAAACGGGATGGACCATAATCTTTTCTCCTCCTCCCCTGCTCCCCGGCCTCAGCGAAATACCCCCCAGGAAGAAGTCAAATAATAAATGCTGGCAAGAATGCAGAGTGAAAAGGAACCCCGCTTCATTGTTGGTGGAATTGCATACCAGTACAACCACCATGAAAATCAGTACGCAGATTCTCCAAAAAACCAAAAATAGAAATTCCATTTGACCCAACTATTCATCCTCTAAGTATCATCTGGTAAGAGCAATGGTTAATAATTTACCACAAAACACATGCATACCTATATCCACAGCAGTATTGAATATATCACCTGCCCTCCTCGTCTGTAAACTGTGTTGAGAAGTCGCTGACAATCTAATAGAAGCTCTCCTATACAAGATGAGTTGGTTTTTTTCCTACTACTTTCAAGATCTTTTCTTTATGGCTTTTGACAATTTGATCATGGTGTGTCTTGGTGTGGTCTCTTTAGATTTATCCTAGTTGTGAGTTAAGCTTCTTTTATATTTACATTTCTCTCAGATTTGGGGTTTTCAACCATTATTTCTTCAAGTAGGTTCTCTGCTTTCTTTTGCTTCTGGAGCTCTCATTATGTGTTTTTTGTTTGTTTGTTTTCTGTTTGGTGGTGTCCCATTAGACCCTTAGGCTCTTTTCTTTTTGTTCTTGCCTTGATAATTTAAAAAAATCCTGTCTTTAACTTGATTCTTCCACTTTTCTATGGCTCCAACAAGTATTCACCAAAAACTGTTCAGAAGTGGGGGAAGCTTTGAGAGATGGGGTTTTGTGGGAGGTCTTTAGATTATTGGGGATATTCCCCTAGAGGATTGCAGGACCCCACCTGATCCTCTCTGCTTCCTGGCTCATGGTGTAAATGGTTCGTGCCACCACCACCCCTCACCTTTGCCATTCGGCACCCTAACCAGACGCCCAAAGCAATAGGGATGCCCGATCCTGGATTGGAACCTCCAGAACTATGAGCAAAAATAAAGTCTCTCTGATATGAGAAATCATAACTGTAAATAAGGACAAAGAGGTGTAATAGATTTATATAAAAGGAAGATAATATACAAAGGAGAGGAGTACTAGAAAGAAAGAAGGGGAAAAGCAGAAAGGCAACAAAGGAAAGAAAAGGGAAAGGGAAAATATGGAAAATTAAGAATAAACCTGCTGTAAATAGGGAGGGAAGGAACAGAGGGGAGAGGCGGGGAAGAGGGGGGAGAACCAAGATGCATCATATACAGGTACAAAATAAATGTGATGAATGTAATCATTATATGTAAAAAAAAATAAAAAATAAAAAAATAAAATCTTTCTTTTATACATTAATTGTCTCGGGTATTTTGTGATAGTTATGTGAAGCGAATACATACCTGCTAGATTCTAACATTCAATCCCTCTAATGAACTTTTCAAACCAGGCATTGCACTCTTCTAGAATTTGGTTCTTTATAGCATCTTTTTGTTGCTATTGTTTATACATCATTTACCTTTTGTTTAGTTGTCTGTGCTTTTAATTAAGCATCCCCACGATGGTAATTTGGAGTTCTTTTTATTAGTATATGCTTGCAGTACATAATGATCACATTCATCACGGGGGATGTGTACATGTACATAAAACATCTCAATTTTTTTGTCCCTTTCCCTCCCCTAAACACTCCCTCCCACCCCATTTACAAAAGATTTCCATTTCTTTTCCCTTTAAATCCATTTCCCCTTCCTTCCCTCCCCTCCCCCTACCTTATGTTCCTCTTCCCACTTGAACAAGTTCTTCCTACTTCCTAATATATACCCTCCATTTTGCTCCTTATACTTTGGGTTTCTCACAAAAGTAAAGCAATGTACTATGTCAACTTGTGTGCCTGATTTATTTCACTTGAGATTATGGCCTTGAGGTGCATCCATTTACCTAAAAACTCATTTATCTTTTGTTATAGCAGAGTCACATTCCATTATATATAAATGCCACTATATCTTTATGCCATTATATCTTTATCCACTTGTCTGTTGATGGGTATATGGGCTGTTTCCAGGATTTAGCTACTATAAATTGTGCTCTATAAACTGGGTATGCATGTATCACTCTGGTATGATGACTTTAACACTTTCAGGAAGATACCTCGTAGGGGAATAGTTGAGTCAAATGGAACCTCTAGTTTTAGTTTTTTGAGGAATCTTCATATTGATTTCCATAGTGATTTACCAACTTGCATTCCCACCAACAATACAGAAGGGTTCCTTTCAACTCCTCCCCCCCGCCCCAGGCTCAGCAGCATTTGTTACTGGTTGATTTCTTAATGGTAGCCATTCTTTCTGGAGATGGAATCTCAGTGTTGTTTTAATTTGCATTTCTCAAATGGCCAGCAATGTTGAGTATTTTTCATGTATTTATTGGCCATTTGTACTTCTTCATTTGAGAAGTGTCTATTCATTTTAGATACCCAATTTTGGATTGGGTCCCTACATTGGGGGGGGTCTAATTTTTTTGCATTCTCTATATTTTGTAGATATTAGTCCCCTGCGCAGTAGCTGGCCAAAATTTTTTCCCACTCTGTAGGTTTTCTCTTCACTCTGTGGTTTCCTTTGCTATACAACTTAATTAATTTGATGTGATCCCATTTGTTGATTCGTTGTACTATTTCCTGTGCAACCCAGGTCTTGTTCATAAAGTCCTTCACTACATCTACGTCATCTTCAAGAGTTTTAACTATTTTATTTCCAGCAGAGGCAACTGAGTTCTTTCACAACCATTTGTCTCAGGTTAGTTTATGGACTTTCTTCTTTAAATGTACCATGTTTCCATTTCTTCTTAAGTGTTGCTAATTTTTCTTGGGACTTTAGCACTTCAGAATCATCCATCTCTCCCAGATTTTATGATCTGGTTTTACACATGGAAAACTTTTTCCACTCAGGCTGACTAGACTTTGGAGGCTTCTCAAGCCTTTCCTGGAAATGCATCCTTTTGGGGGGCTTGTAATCTAATTAATTAAAGAGGTTTGTGCTTTTGACTCAGGAGTTCCTCCTGGTGTCTGATACTGTGGCCACTCTGACGCTGTGGTAATTTTCAGACTACAGCTCCACCTAGAGTCCGTGTGTGGCACTAAAGATTGAGGTATAATCCTGTATATGCCTGCTTCATGAGACTTCAACTTTGTATCCTGTTTCTGTCATTGTTAGGGTTCAGACAAAGCAAAACAGTTCCCTGGTGCAGCCAGTACATCCGATAGATTTCCATTTCTCCTCAGGGAAAAGACAAGTTAAAAGATTTCCTCTCACTTACACAATGGTGCATGGAGAATGGGGTAAACTAGGATGCTCTGGCAAGAGATAATGCCCTGTAGTTTCCTACCTGGCTTGAGGTTGATTCTGGATTCATTTGTAGTAAACTTTAACTAGTTTCTGTATTTCTCAGAAACAGTCTGTGTATCACTGTGACATTTGGTTCCATGTGGGGGATGGCCTAGGCAGTGATAACAAACCTTTTAGAGCTTTCAGTCACAGCCAGCTGTGGTACACACGCCATAGGCCCACTAGGGTTTCCCGTTCCACTATCTTGCTGATGGCCTACAGTTTGGGGGTAGCAGTGCTGGAGATCGAGCTTAGGGCCTTGCACTTGCTAGGCAAGCGCTCTACCACTTGAGCTAAATCCCCAGTCCCTGTGCTACAAAATTCTTAGAGGCTATTTCTACTTTCTCCTCTCTCATTTCCTCCTGAATTCACCTGGGTCATTCTTTTGTCCTCACCATTACACTGAAATTATATTACTGAAAAACTAGTGAACTAAGTTATCAAAAGGCCAATTCAGTCATCTTAATCTCTTAGTACATTATAACATCAGTGCTCCTTTTGTGAAATTTTCCTTCTGGGATTCTCCCTTCTTTCAAATTTTTCAACTTACCTCACAAGCTGACTCCTCAGTGTTCCTTATTGAATCATTCTTAATTTCCCTGTTTTAAAAAGTCTGACCTTTCCTCTTTATCCATCTCCATTTTCTATTTCATCTGGTCCCGCTGCTATAAATACTATTATACACTGATACCCAAATTGTATCTTTGGCCCTGAGCTTGAATTTCAGATATGTAAACTCAAATGATTACTTTGTATTCCCACTTGATGGGTCTAACTATTCTCTCCAACTCAATATATCCAACAGGACATTATTGATGCCTATCCTCAAGAAGTTCCCACCCCACTCCCCAGTCTTGTCTCAGTAGAAGACAACTACTTTTTTCCAGTTTCTTAGGTCAAAAACTGGAAGTATCCCTAGTTCCCTTTTCTCACATTCATCTGTCAGGCAACAAAGTTGGCTTTACCTTGAAAACTATACTCAAAAATCTTAACCATGTCTCCATTGAGATTACCCTAAACCACTGTTTTACCTACATTAATGCAAAAATCATTCCAATCGGTCCACCCATTTCCGTAATTGCTCCATTTTCAGTCATACATTCTTGTCTCCTACTGTAACGACACAAGTTTCTCTAAGAGACAATGTACATTTACTAATAAATACTAACATGGTTTCCAAAGTGGTCACACCAATTTACACTCTCTCCAGTACTATTTCCCATCTCACTTTAATTACAAATTGCTAAACATTTTAGAACTGGGGATGTAGCTCAGTGGCAAAGTGCTTGGCTAGCTGACCATGTGCAAGGCCCTAAATTTGATAACCAATACTGAAAAAAAGATCTGGTTAGGTAGTATGTATGTAGTGTAAAATTACTTATTTTATTGGTGTAAAACAGTATCTGTGATTTCAATATGCATTTTCCACAATGAAGTTGAATTGCATCTATGGACTGTTTCTTCTGTGAAATATTACGTTGCACAACTTTTATCAGGTTTCTCTTGTTCTTATAGAACTGTAGTTTAATACTTATTCTTGACATTAGTCTAATGTTGATTATGTATGTTCGAAGTATCATCTCAGTTTGCAACTTCTCACTCTTTAGTAATTAATTTTGTGTGTTCAAACTTAGATTTACAAAATCCTCCAACCCAAGGTAATGAAATTATTTCCCGTATTTCTAATCTGGCTTTGCATGTCACATTTAAATCTGTATTTAATCCACCTAAAAGTGACATTCATGTATAGCATAAGGTAAAGATCCTATTTCAACTTTTACATCTCAGTATAGTTCACAGCACCTCTTTACTACTTTGGTGGGGCATGCTGGGGATCAAACTCATGGCCTTGCACTTGCTAGGCAAGCGCTCTACCGCTAAGCTAAATCCTAACCCCCCTCACCAACTCCCTTTCTATCAGTCTTCAGATATATGTAGTTTCTAGTTTCTGTTCCCTGGCCAGTTTGTCTAAACTCTGTACTATCGTATCTATTACAGATTATGGCATCTGGCATAAGTTTACCCCATCATTTGCTCTGACCTCAATATAAAATTTAGAACCAGATTGTCATGTTCAATAACACAATCTCTTGGACCGTTTAATTCAATGCATATGATGTTAAAAGCCAATTTGGTTAGGTAGTATGTATTTATGACAGGGTCTCACTATATAGTTCAGGCTGGCCTCAAACTCCTGATGATACTCCTGCCTCAGCCTCCCAAGTGCTGGGATTACAGGCATGCACCACCATGCCCAGAGGCCTGTAAGACAATCTGACAACAGTGACTATTCCCATTAATGGACATAGTATATACACTATCTTAATGTCCTTTCAATAAAGGTTCAAAATTTTTCACTAAAAGGACTTTTTGCACATCCATTGTCAGACTTACTCCTAGTTACATTATCTTGGGCTTCTACACTGACTTTCTAGTCAATGAACATATGTAACTTTTAATTCCAATTTATCTGTAGATTCTTGCACATCGCCTGCAAATGACAACACGGGGACCCTACCTCAGCCTCCTGAGTGCTGGGATTACAAACGTGTGCCGCCACATGAGGCTCCATTGGCTTCACATTTTCTGCATTGGTTTCTCTGATTCCAACATAAAGTGAATCACTACTTTTGTACTGAAACTTTGTAAATGTTTCATCTGTAAAGTGAGAACTTCCCAAAAGAATTGTTTTGACACTCACATGAAATAACCAGAATATGTTAGTCTAATTCCATCCTCGCAGATGGCCAATTGTTTTCTTTGGTGCTCAGGGTATTTTTCACATTGCACTGATTCTGAGTGTTTATTGGGTGGAAGCTGTCCTAATTCTTGTATTGCAGACTACACAAAAGACAAGATTTGGCTTGACAGCCCCTTCCCGAACCCCCTACCACAGAATAGCTATTTGAAGTCTAAAGACAGGCTTTCACCCAGAGTTAAAAACAAACAAAAAACAGCATTATATAGTTGAATATAACTAAGCCCAGTCTTTACACCTATAACGGAAACTCTTATTATGAGGACATTACATCCTTTTAAAATTTTAAATGTGGTGAAGATGGTAGTGTGTGCCTACAATCCTACAACTCTGGAAGGCTAAAGCAGGAGGATCGCAGCAAGTTTGAGGTCAGCTATGCTACATGTTGAATTCCAGGCCAGCCTGAGCTACACAGTAAGATCGGTCTCAAAAACAAAAAATGTTATATACATTCTCTCATTAAGGTAATCACCTCGGTAATTATGTACAAAATATCCTCCCCTTTAAATGACTGCGTGCATTGCACAAACTTAGAAATCATTTCAGGATAACAATGGAAACTAAAAATAAGTTTTGACCAGCTGATTTCACCAGAATATTCAGCATATATATTCATTCTGATTTGACTATACTGCTGTCACCTAATGGACACTTTGAATTAGAAAAGAACATTTCAAATAGTCCTATTTGGGTCTGTCCTTTAGTGGCTGTACAACATAGATTATGAACACATTTACTGAACTGTTTCCTCATTATAAAATGAAATTACCAAGCCAAGACTTAACCTTTTTTTTTTTTCCACGTAAGCTTACCACTAGATGGCAGCACAATACAGTGTGCTAAGATTTAAGGAGAGCTGAACCTACTCTGGTTAAGGCACTGGGATCAATCCCTAGTACCACAAAACCAACCAAAAAAAGCTACTATAAAAATCATAAAATATGTAAAAAGGAGGTGTTAGTTTTCAACTGCAAAAATGGACACTTTTTAAAAAAGCACTCATCATCCAAAAGAAGACTAACAGGCATTCTCAGTGTGACAAAGCTGAATCAGGAGAAACTCAATGTATCAAAAATTTGAACTGTTCACTCACACTCCAATGAAGTACCTTAATAGCTGTAGTAATTATCTAGGCAGAACTGGTATTTACCTGAGACGTTAAAAAAAAAAAAAAGACCCCATTAAGTTGCTGTGTCTTGTGCTAACCAAAAAGTATCTTGTACAGTCAGTCAGTATTTGTGGAAATAAGTATTTTCAAAAAATATATTCTAATTGCTTACTCTTCAGGAAGTTATAAATAAGGCTTAAAACTACCCATCTTGGTATAACATTTAGCAAGTAACTGAAATTTTGCAATCTCAAAATCATTCCAACCTCTACTTAACGCTCTGCTTGTCACAATTCTTTCAAGCCTCCTTTCTAAAAGAATACTTTTCAATCTATCTTAAGAGTGATCAAGAAACATGTGAGACATCAGGTACAAAATGAAATGGTAATTCCCCAAGAAACAATGGGGAGGGCTGGGGGGAGTCTATTATCAGCTGCATTTTGAGAAGCTGGGCTGACAACCACTAAAGTGAGGAAGTCAGTTGGCTGCCTTCCCCATCCTGTTGTTTCCTGTCATTTGATCTATCATCTCTCTTGAGACAGAATGTGTTACAAAATAGACTGCCACAAAACTGGAACCCAACCTTAGATACACTCACAAAATCTCCATGATCCTTATACCATGACACTGTTATTTTCCCAACTTAAGCTACACCTATACATTATTAATTTCTACTTCAAAAAATAGAAGTCATTAAACATGAACATCTTAAATTTCTACCATCTACTTACCAGCCTACAACCTTCCATACACAGCAGCAGGAAGTAGCAGCTGTGGGTGGAAAAAGAAACACCCTTCCAGGAGTAGGAGTGGACAATAAATGCTGTACTTAGCTCAATGAGCACCATTCAGCTTGTTCCCCACCAAACCAAAATGTTGTCCTGGGATTCTCTGTTCCCTTTTCCACTATCTCCATTTCTTCCCATAGATTTCTACTGAAGTATTTTAAATGTCATTGAACTTGTTTCTGGTACAAAGTTAGGCTTTAACCCACACTTGCCTTCTCAACTCCAGAATCATGACTATGTTAACTATTTCTTCTCTCTCGAAGGTTTCATTCACACTGTTCCCCATCCCAGTAACACAGAACTACCCAAGCTCTAAACCATCCTCCCATTTTCTCATATCCAAATTTCCATTACATCCTGTTGATTTAGCCTCCCCGGTCTATCAAGTGTTCTCTCCTTCTACTCTTATTCCACCAAATGGTAGTTGAAGGAAGACACTTGTCAAAGTTTCACTGGTTTACTTCACCATTCTTTTCCTAATTGTATTCCTGCCAAGCAGCCTTCTGAAATACCAATCTTGTGACACTTTATATACATCATTCTTAGGACATACTTTAAATATGACTTTAAGACCTGCAGTGTGGCTCTGCTTATTTCTGAGCACTTTTCCTCCAACCTGCACAGGCTAGATTCCTCACTGTGCTCCCTTAACTGGCACTCTTTATTTCTAGTATGTATCCTACCAGAAAGTATTCCAAGTCTCTCAAAAAGTCTCCTTAATGGCAAGAAATGATTATTGAGAAAAACTTCCGACCAGATGTCACATCAAACTTCGTTTAGCAAAAGAGGGATTAGAACATGCATGCGTATGTGCTGTGTGTGTGTGGTGTGTGTGTGTGTTTTAGTTACTGGACATTGAACCCAGAGCCTTTTGCACTGAGCTACTGAGCCACTCAGAAGAAAAACACCACTCTCTGAGAGGGTGGCTTAAAGACCAATCACAACAGTCTTGGTAATGTTATGCCACATTATTACCCAATAGGTATTATTTAAAAGCATACATGACAGCCAGCAAATTATAAATCAAACAAAAAGGACATGCTGAACAGTATTATGAAAACTCTGTTTTATTTTCAGTACAAGATCAAGACCATGCTTATTACCAGTGCAGTTTAGGCCAACAATGGCCATACAGCAAACTGCTCAACAGTCACCTAAATGCTAAAGAAAGAAAAGACAGAGTAAACATTAAACACAAAATTGCAATTACATTTTAATAAATGGGAATAAGGTTTTTAATAGAAGCTAATGGGGAAGTCCAGTTCTCATGGAAACCAAAAAAAATGTCTATTTGATCAAGTATCACCTTACCTTTTGCACAGAAATCTTATTGTGAAGTCACCAGAATCAATAGCTAAAATTTTAAGACTTTCTTTGGCCTTCTAATGTTAGATAAATTATTTACAAACTATGATTCAATAATTCATGGACGCTGGTAATATGATACAATTTTGTTGTTATTAAGGGCTTTCCATTAAAAATTGTAAAACATCATAAGGCTGTAGTGGGCTGTAAACTATCTTGCTAATTTACTATGGGATGCAGAGGAAAGAAGGAATAATTGACCTTTTTTTAAGGCTAAAGTTACCAATGTCACAGATGCATTCCTTAGAATACATATGATTTACCCCAAAGGATCACTTCCTACTAAATACCACCTGAGTACTACACTTTTTAAAGTAAAAAAATAAATCAACATGAATTTACCATTGTATTTTTAAATTAACTTACAGTGAGAAGTGTTACTCAGTAACAGTGCGACAAAGAACACATCTTCAAAGTGAAATGTTTTACTAAATGTAGGGTCTGTCCAATTATGAAATTAATGTAAAACATTTACACCCATGGTGGAGTTCTAGGATACTCCCACATGAAAAACTCTTGGTAGTGTTTACTATCCAAAGATACCATTTCAAGATTTGTGTGACTTCAATTAAATTCAATTTAATATTTAAAAGCCTTCCATTGCAATATTAATGTAGCAGGAAGTCTTTAAAACATTGAAATCTGTTCATAACCAAGTGTTCATACATCCCATACAAAAAACCATAGTAGCTGTTTACTCAGTGAATGCCAACAACCTGCAATTTTAAAGAAACACTGGTTAAAACAAACCTAAATCAATCTGAACAGGATACAATTGCCTGAATATTTTGAATATTCATAAAAATTCATGTTGCTTCTTTCTAATGCCAAGAAAGAAGAGTACAAGAACTTCCTCTCAGAAGCCTAGACATTTTAACACATTTTTGCTTTCAACTTAAAATGAACTTTAATCCTAAATCTTGGTTTCTCCAAATAAAAAAGTTTCACATTATGAACACAAGGAATGTCAATGTAAGGCCACATCTTAAATCATTTTTAATTTCTGGCTGAATATTTATTTGAAAAGTCTAAGGCTTCTAAGAGTCAAGTTACTAAAAAATAAATACACCAGTGTTTAAACTAAAAGTTAATGTTAAAAAAAAGACACACACACACACCGTAAAAACAGAAAAATAGAATGCTTTGCTACAAAACTCCCACTTACTATATTTTAGCACAAAACAATGTCTAACATGTACAATGGATGAGCGTGCATTTAAGTACAAACAACTGGAAGAAACATTTACAGAGGGCTGAGGGATGCAAATGAATATAGTAATCTGTAAAACAGTGAGAATCTCAATACTGCATTCCCTGTAAAGAATCATAACATGATCTTCCTCTTAAAATAATTTAAGCTGAAGCTTAAAACACAAAATTGGAGTCACCTTATAAGATACAGTGCAATGCAATGACCAATCAGGTACGAAAACCAAAATGCCAAGAGCACTCCAACAGAAAAGTCTTGTAGTAGCATCTCATTATATAAAACAGTATGTATTTAGGTTATTGGCACATTGAAATACATAGGGAAAGAAATAGTCTTTACCCTTTCAATAATTTCCTCCTTTCACTATAAAATATTATATGACATTCATTAAACCTTGAGTTTATTTTTAGAACTGATCTTAACTAGTAAAAAGTAAAACAACGTTCTCCACAGGAGAATCAAATGAAAATAATACCTTAAGCTACACATTACTTGTGAACTCCAAATTATAGTTAACTGCTTAAGAACATTCCAGGTAAAGGGGCCACTACGTGGGCTAACCTATGATTAATGGTCATAGCAAGTTACTCCAAATCTTGCTTATGAAAATAAACACTTGTAAATTTACACTGGAATATCCTTTCTATAACATATTTCCTTTAATCAAAAGCAACACATTCAATTCAAATTGTTGCTTCAGAAGCAATACCATCCAGGTGCTGTACCACTCATCCATAATTTTACTGCTAGCTGAGAGGAATGTGACTGCACAGCACCAATAAATGCTATGATTTAAAATTCAATACGGTTTGTTTTCATATCCATTACAGTGATTATAAATGAAGAAAAAATAAAAAGGTCTCTAAGACACACACACACGCACACACACACACTTTGCTTTTTTGGTGTCTTTACAAAGGTGTATCTCTTTGGATTGTTTCTTTGCATTAAAAAATCTTTTTTCAAATAACATCAGCTCAAAAACAATGACAGGGTATAACAAATAAAACAAGGTTTGCAATTTTTACTTTTACTGCTATACATTCACGTGCTATCAGGTAGAGAAGTAATTTGCAAAATTACTTGGTCAGGCCAAAAGTTATTTCTTCCTGACAACACTTAAAATAATGGGCTAGCAGCAAACAATTCTAGTACACTCAGACTGTCTGCACCAAGAGTCATAACGAAATAAGCCAAGCAGGAAGAAGACCAAAATAGGAAGAACAATGAAAGGGTTCAACTGATAAAAAAATGAAAAGGTAAGTGTAGGGTTAAATTAGTACAAATTTTCCAGTTTCATTTCAAGTATAGTTTTGTGATTCCATTTTAAAATTCTTCAGAGAAGTTTTTATTCTCATGTACATTTTACTTACCTTAATTTAAATCTTACTATTAACTAATTTCCCTTGTGTTATATATAAATGTCCAAACGTCTTCACATTAGGGCATAGTAATTAATATATACAAAAGCTAAAAAATGACAAAACTTACAACACCTATACACAAAACAAGAAAACAGATTTTGGTACAACTCTCAAATAATATTAAAAAGGTAACTGCATTTTCAACAAGATAAAACACTTAAAAAACCTTTTCTGAGAACAAACAGTTGCAGAAAACACCAATGATCCCATGCACAAGTATTCCACTCACAAAATGTTTTAAAATAAAGCTGGCAGTAAAGTGGCTAATTTGAAAAAGCTAATTTTATGAGTAGTTTGATAGTAAACAAGATGAAAACGAAGAACGGCAGTGCACATCTTTAAAGGGCTTCTACAGCTGGACATTATGTTTTACCTATGGTACCTAAATACTTATTGTCCCAAAATTTGGCTATACTTTAAAAACCAACGTGTATGCTATCAGATCTCTCAAAGATAATCAGATCTTAAAAATACATAAAAAAAAGACTTTAACTCAAATTTCTTTAGTGATTCACAATTACCTTCCTATAAAAATATCAAGATGACATTCTGCCTCTGCTAATTTTGCAATTAAGAACACATGCTAGCCAGGTGCTTTTAATATAGGCCTCTATATAAGGCAGGTTAAAAAAAAATCTTTAACTAACTCTTAACATGAATTAACAGGTTGCATGAATATACATAGAATTCCTTGGACTGTGAAGATACCCATAATCTCCCATTACTCACCCCACTGTTAATAAACATCACATCCTTCAGAAATCTATACCAACAGGGAAATAAAACTAAGGCTCTTTACTCACATTAATCTGCTGCATGGCTGTACTTACACTGCCTATGGTTTCAAAATTAAACCATAAGCACCATCCAATAAGAAATACCAAATATTGCAGCATCAATTAGAATTATCAAAACCTGTCTTTCAATGCTAGCAGTTCACAATTAAGTGTTTCAGTGTATCTGTGTTAATTAAGCTGCACTACCATAGCAAGTACGTATGAGTTTTTTCACTAAAATATTAAAACCTCAAATTTTTTTGACCCCTAAAACATTGACTGGATTGCTATGTCTGTCAAGTTTTAAGGTTTTACAAGTTTACATACCATTCAGCAAAGTCACAAGCTAACTAGGTAAAAACAGCTAGAAAAGCAGAATATAGAAATATTAAATATCCATGTAATCACCTATTCTAATATCAAAATCAAGGGCAAGAGACATTAATCAGTTATGTTTAATTCACTGAACGCATGAATAGATTGATGCATATCCAAAAATGCTATTGCAATGCTTTTTCTTGAAAGGACAGTAAAAATGTTGTCGTAGTAACATTATCTTTAGATATTGCTGAACACAAGACTTTCCCTGAGGTGTAAACATCAAATAACTTGAACAGCTTTACACATCAGCCCCATTAAACAGTTTATTACAACACTACATCTATTGTAATCAAAGTGGTGCTGTTTACAGACATTATCATATGAACATTTTTTAACAAGAACAAACTACTATAAAAACAAGCATTTACTTGACTTTGTTTTTCCAATTGCTTGCACATTATAAGGGCCAAATGTATATAACCAGTAATAAAGTTGCAAAAGCTATTAACTTCTTAAATCACACAGGTTTCCTTCAAATAAAACAGTTAAGCAACATAAAAAATAAAAGTAGAGCTACTGGTTACCATTTATGCAGATTTGCTTTATTCAGATCTATTCCTGTTCAGTTTATCCATGAATCCTTACAGGTTCAGTTCAATCACAAGAAGCAAACTGCTGGACAAGCGTCACTTTTCCCCCATGAAGACTGTTTTATCTTGGAAGGTGTTCCTCTTCCTTCAGCTGTAATGTGTCAAAATTTGTGATGTAGATTTTGCTATTCCCCACAATACACAGAAAAACGCTGGCTTAACTATACATACACAAGTCGTGCATCTACGTCTGTTACGTATTCTAACACAAAGTAAGAATTGAAACAGTAGCTGCCTGTGTGGTGGAGAAATGCTCCCAATTCATCTGATGATTCAAAATGAGACATTCTGATTTCATCCTCCTGAAATATTGTCTTTCAAATTTAATGACTGAAACAGAAATTAAAATATAGCAGCTACTGTTTCTGTGATGATGGAAACAGTTATAAGCCATTTTCTAAAAATATGCATACTACAAAAATAAATGGAAAAATGCTTGGATGATTTTAATGTAGTTATTTTTCATTCACCCACATATCAATTGTATATTAACTCATTTAACAGTTAAGTGCTGAGCTGAATATAAAATGCAATAAATTTTACAAATTGACTGTTTATTTGACAGCATACAGGAACTTCTGCAATTGTTATAAATCAAATAGTGTTCCACGTTACAAAATTTATAAATAGAAAGCTCAGTATGGACATTTAAATAAATGACAGCCACATACAAATCTTTAGACATAATACAATTTGCAACATTTACTTTCACTCTATTTCACCTATATTGAAATACCTAATATAGTATGTAAACTAAGCAAACACAAGCTAAATGGGAATCTACAATGATAAATTTCATTGAAAACATATAAAGGAAAAAAAAGAAAACGAAGTTGGATGAAGTAAAATCCTAAGAATACATATATATGCAAACTTCAGGTAGAGGTTCACAAAGAAATATTCAATTAACTTGCATAAGTGATCAATGAAATACCAGCTATTTAAAATATAAATTCCAAGAGGGCATTATAAAGTGAGTTAAGAGTCTAAAGCACACAATGTTTAGTGATACTTTGCCACAAAAATAAAAACGCTTTGGGTCTTTTTTTTTTTCGAGTTGGGGTCTCGCTATACAGTTCAGGCTGGCCTTGAACTCACTACATAGCCCAGGATGGGCTCAAAAATCACAGCAATCCTCCTGCCTCTGCCTCTGAAGTGCAGGGATTATAGGCGTATGCTACCGCACCCAGGTGCTCTGTTATTGTGAGTTTAATTTCTATCACAATTATAAATTTTATCTCTTTATATTCTTTTCCCTTATGTTGAAAATATTTACAACATCAGTACACATACCCACTCACACTGCCTAGCAATAAAAAGTTAGACCTTACAACTACACAAGGAAAAAATTGTTAAAATCAAGATCTTTCCCATCTAAATAGTTCTATACATCTGTATTTTTCAAACAGATACTGAAGCCATTTTTAATGTTATCTCTTATTTCTCCTTCACCTTATGCTGATAAAGCTTACTTAGTGGAATTATTTAATGGAAAATGTCAGCTTTCAACTGCTTTATCACTTGTAATGCTTATTTCTTTGTCTATTTATTTAGCTGGGTAGCTAGCTGACGGACTGAGCCCAGGACCATATGCATGCTAAAACATGAGGCTTACCACTAAGGTATACCCCCAGCCCAGCAATGCACTTTAAAAGACTGTTAGAAGTATTAGACAAAGCATATGTTCTCATTTCAAAACTGGGAAATCAATTAACCTTACTAGGAATGCATACTATCTCCTTAAATTTTTTGTCGAGCTGAAAAGGATGAAGAAGTGGGTCACTAAGAAGAAAAATTAATTAGATCAGTGAGCAACACAAAAATATTTAATCCTTTCCAAAAAACATATGCTATATACTCCAACTGTACCTTATCATTCCAACAGAGAATTTACTACTTTTTATAGAGAATCCTATCTATGAAGTTACAATATACACCTTATTTCTTGTTTGATTATACTTCATGGAGAGGTCTTTATAATAATCCCTAATTTTCAGGATACAGACATAAAATTTGGGGAATAGTCATTTCTATTTCTAAACATTTTACATTTATTTATCTACTCAGATATACAAATATTACAGTCTCAAAAGGAAGCAAATTTAAAGGCAATACAACCCATTTTCAATAATCCAATTCCACATAACAGTCTCAAATGTCTAAATAGATGTCTACATAAACAAAGATATCAAAAAGAAACTTAAAAGTAACAAATACATTCAATGCTCATGTTCTCAGAATATCATTTGGTCCAATCTATGTCAAAGGCACACAATTACTCCCTTTAGCTATCAGTTATAAAAAGAACCTATGTAAACAGTTGTTTAAACAACTAAAATGACAAATGGAATCTATAGCTCCTAAAGTCTGTAAACTAATGCGAGCATCAAGTAAAATGCCAAACCACAGAAAAGTGCCTACACTTCTAGGTAATCAATGTAAGATTAAGCCACTATTACCCAAATTTTGAGTGTTTCTGTTAGAAATTTACCTAAGCAAACTTGTTAGCATTAGTATTTAAAATCATGGTAAAGTCATCTTTTAAGTAAAACAAACATACTCAACAGAACTCTTTTATAGTTTTCATATTAAGATATTGAATTAAAAGGGTTTTTACATAATTGTAAAGTTGCACTATTTTTAATTCAGTGAAACAAAATTTATTATTCTCTATCTGAAAATTTCTCCTTGATGAGAGGAATGGAGATGAAGTGGGCAAAAGAAACAAGTGTCTAAATACATGTTAACTCTTTTTAAGACAAAAATGTCTTCTTATAACAATTATACAAAAGCAATTATTCACTGCAGATGTTTACAGAAAGTTCCTCGCTATCAAAACACCATGTTTTCATCTTTTTAACTGTGGACATAGTACTTACCTCATTTCAAAAAAGCATTTTATCACTCAATATAAAACATATACATAATTGTTGTTCTAGGCAATCCACTAAATAATAGAAATAATCTCCATGACAAAGAAAAAAAAAAATCAGCTTTGCCTCTAAAAGATTCACAAAATGGACACTTCAAAATAAGCTGTTTGGTATTCAGAATCCACTGTGACAGTTAAAACATCCTACCACAGAGGGCAAACTCATTAATTTGGATAGCATAAATGGAACCCTTTCTCCTTATTGGCTATTAGGTTTTCTTTAAACAATACTAACTAAATATTCATTCAAAACATTATTCAAAACCATCTAATTTACAAACTGAAACAGCGGTAGTAAATTTCACACTGAGATGAAGGTGAGAGAGCAAGTGGACTCACATTAGCATTGAATTTTTTTAAACAAAACATTAATCATTTATAAACAAAACTATATTCTTCAACCACAGTGAGCAAAACACATCATCCATTCACAGGATCTCTTCCTACCCTCTTGTCACTGCAAATAAGATAGCTGTGTAGTCAGACAGGTTTTGCAAATACTACTAAAAGCAAGGAAATTAGAGCTAAAGTAATTGAGAGCTAGCATATCTAGAAGAAATTGAACAGTTAGGATATATAGGTAAACACAAGGAAACACATAACTGGGAAATATGAGGCAGATTTCAGATGATTTAAGAGTTGCAGAAATAATTTTTAAATCTTATTATAATCAGTCATCATTCACCAGGCAATCAAGGCAATCTAATATTCACAAAAGCCTCAGTGTAACTAACATTAACTCCTAAGTAGATGTAATGTCTTTTAACATACTAGTAAAGAACTTTTGATTCTTTTATCATTTTTGGTTTTCCCCCAAATTAACACAAAACTACAATAAGATGAATAAGCAATACAAAGCATCTTCAGTCTTGTGTAGTAATAATAAAATCTAACAGCATGATTATTTATGGCAGAAGTAATCACAGTCAAGAAAGCATGGTTACTTAATCCAGCCCCCATACATAAAACTTTTAGTGATAAATGTATAAAAATTTGAGAATATGTAAAACCTCATGAAATGGGGAGAGGAAGTCTGAGGAAAGAGTTTTTTAAAAAATCATTTGTTTTCATTATTCTTCAGTATAAAAAAATAAACCGTTAACAGAAATTTGCTGAGTAGCATTGCTCTAACAGGTAGTAAGAGGAACATAACCTTAAAATAACTCAATTATGAAGGTAAAATTATTTCTGTAAGACATGTACAATTTAAAATCATTTATTTTGCTCAGAGTGGTCTCAGAATAGAGGCAAAAAATACAGAATATGAAGCACAATGTAATTACATATTGAAATTTACAATACTGATTTTCTCATTAAAATATAATCTATTTGAACTTAAAATACTGAATGCTTTTGGAAAAACTAATACACTTTTAAATGAGAATGTAATTAACAGTATCCAACAGTTCAAACACAAAAAAAATTAGATGGGACAGACATTAACAGTTTGCCAACATCATTAAATTTCCAGTTAATTAAAAGCTTGCCCTTTTAACCATTCATCACCATTTTAATAATAGGTTACATTATCATTTATTTATGTACAAACTTACTACTGACATTCACTTTAGCTTTCAAGTCACTCTTATTCCACTTATTCCATTTAAGAATTACATGAAAGCTCAAAAGGACTCATATTTAAAAACTTCTAAAGAGGCCAACAACAGACCTTATGATGTAACAAAATTTGCAAATAGATTTTTTGTTTAAAAAAGTTTTTCACTTCAATATACTTAATTCCAGTCCCCACGCCTATATTCATGTCTATTTCCACAATAAGTACGGTTTGGTATAGCAAAGACACAATAATCCAAGATAACAATTTTTTGTATTGGAAAGACGTAAAATTTTGCTTGGATGAAGGCATATAACAATATTACAACTCAATTCTGATTAATGTACAAACAAAACATGGGAATTTTGGTATGATACATCAGTGACTAAGAAAAATGTCAACAATAGTTTTCACGTGAGGAATTCATAGTTAATGTCTGAATGTAATGAAACTCAATGATATATTAGGGCCACTCATGCTAGAATGCATATTCCAGCTGCTTAAAATTAACAATAGACTTTTCAGAGGGAATTTACTTGGTTGCCTATGCTAGTTTTACTAAAACCAGTAAGAACACTGTCATTAAATAATCTCTGGTATAAACTGATTTAGAGGACCCTTGATGGGTATATGGTACAACAATTTTGGAGATGACTAAAAATGTCAGTATCATGTCTCCCGTAACTAAAGCTTGATAATTTACAAAAGTGTTAAAAAAAAAAAAAAACTTACAGAACCTGTAACCTTTCAAAATAGCTATATATAGAATTAAGCATTCCAAATAATAACCTGGCCTCAATCCACAGGAATCAACTCCTGAACATAACTTTTTCAAAAGATGGAATGAGATGTATTCAATTCAGCGATAAAAAGCTGTATCTCTAAAAAAGCTACATCAGTAAAATTTAGTGCTTAGATTCACAGGATGCAACACTCAATTTTTACATACAGAAGTAATTACCAATTTCAGTAAGATTAGTTTTAAGAACGAAAGATGTTTTGTCTGATATTGAAGTGTTTTGAGACTTAATAAATTTTGTAACAGTACATAGAGAACTACATAAAATTTTGATACATATTCAAGCTGTATACTCAAAATGCAAGGAAAAGTATTAGAATGGGCCTTCTCAGCTCAAAAGGCCCTTAAAATTGTATATAGTGTAATAGCTATTTGTTTCATAAAAGACTTACATGCTTATTTCCTACAAGAATTATTCAAAATGGATCTCATTTGCTAATATTTATCTGTTATATGATTAAAGAAACTGCTATTCTGTGACAGTTACAGACACTTGATAAAGCCTTTGATTTTGCCCAGTACAATTTAAATACTAACAATTACCACGACTGAATTTTCACTAGGTCTCCCATGATTATTAAAAAGTCACACAAAGAGTATTTACCTATGAGGGGTTTCTTTTAAGCCTAATTCAATTTGGATATGCCACCAACATACGAAGAAAAAATATTTTTGCTTACAGAGTAACCTCTGTGTCACATGAAAGATTCACAGTTCCCCCTTCACATGAATAAATACTGTTCACAAATATAAAAATAAAATTACATGTGAAAATGAAGTATAAACAGACAATTCTCCCCACTTTATGAAAAATGTACACAAGAAATAGTTGTAAAATACAGAAAAAAGACAATGATTATGGCTTATGAATGAAACATCAAAGAAAATTATTTCAAGGTTATTCTAATGGGGAATGTATGGCTTGATACAATTTAAAATATGTAACCTGACCCACTTGAATTTAGTAACTCACATTTTCTTTGTGAATCAAAGGATAATGTTTCTTTTTAAAACAAAAATAAGATGCCAGGAAAACAGTTCCTTTTCTAAGAATAATTTTTTTAAAAGAAAAAACCTCTTTCAAATTGGAGAAAACATTTTCTTGTATTTATAACTATTACGGTGTTAGATTTTCTTTAGAAGTTTTAGGGACAAATAAAATTAGCTGAAGTCAATATAGAAACTTTAAAAAAATCCAAACACATTATTTGTTTCTGAAATAACTCTACATTTTTTAAGTACTTTAAAATCACACACAAACTATGTGATTACAAAACTCCCAATTTGTAGATTTTAGAAGTGCATAATGAGTCCTCTTGATTATTTTTCTTGCTTTACAACCAATAATCTGAAGCCTGAAACCGGTAACTCAGCAATCCAATACTGAAGGATAAAAGGTCAAAATTTTTACCTGTGGTCACTTACCTGCTATTTGTCTCAGGTGTTTCCAGCCGATTAAATTCAGAACAAGTACTTGGACCATTTAAAATGTAGGTATATACTGCATAAACAACAGCCCTGGAGTTATAATCACTGTTAATAATACTCACGTTAAATATAACAGGAACAGGAATACCCACCTTCTAACGGTGACGATATTCTCGCTCTCGGTCACGCTCTCGGTCACGGTCCCGGTCCCGGTCCCGGTGTCTCTCTCTCTCCCGGCTTCTCTCTCTGTAATAGTCATCATGGCGGTCTCTACTACGAGATTTATGACGCCGACTCTTTTCTCGTGATCTGCTATGGTCCCTCTCTCTTGATCGTTCACGTCTTCTAAAAGAAATTACTGAATTAATGCTCTCCATAATTGGATAGCTTAAAAAAATATTCAGTACAGTTGCCTTTCCCCATTCGTGGTTTCACTTATTCAGAGTCAACCATGGTCTGAAACTAAATGAGAAATTCCAAAAATAAAGAATAGCTTTTAAATTGAACACCATTCTGAACGGGTGATGAAATCTGTCTTGGCTCTTCCTGCCTGGGATGTGAATCACACCTTTGCGCAGGATATCCACACTGTATATTCTACCCGTCCATCATGCTTTTAGTAGCTAGCTCGGTTATCAGACAGACCGCTGTGGTTTTGCAACACCTGTGTCCAAGTAACCCTTATTTTACCTTAACAATGGCCCCAAAGTGCAAAAGTAGTACTGCCAGCAATTTTGATATGGCCCCTCAAGTGAAAAGGCAAAAAAAGCTCTTGACTTTGTAAGGAAAGAAAAAAATCATTACTTGAGTTGCTAAGATCTACAGCAGGAAGCTGTGAAACAAAAAGAAATTTGTGCTACTTTTGTGGTCACACCTCAAAATGTAAGAGTTATAGTCAGTGTGAGGAAGTGCTTAGTTAAGATGGAAAAGCAATGATTTACAATTCAATACTATCTAGGATTCAAGAATCCACTGGGGTCTTAGAACACATCCTTGTGAATAAGAGGGGACACTGTATTTTGGTGTCTTATGTACATGTACCAATTTCCCACAAGGAAGAAAAGTATGTACTATAAACATGTACCAATAAAAAAAATTTTTTTTTAAATCTAAGGCAGCAAAAAATTCTCTGTAACATAGTTGAGACTGACTATCCTATCCGGTCAATACTGATGACTACCAAATCATCAATAAGCATGAACCAAAAATTTCATTTTTAAAAATATTTGATAAAAAACTGAGAATAAAACACATTAGGGAAATACATCACATCATCTATTTAAATCAATATCTTAAAATACACATAACAGTTACCTGAATAAATAAACAGGAAAGTGGAGAAAATGTCAAATCACTTGTGTCTCAAAATAACATCTAGAATATAGTTTTTTTTAAAGTATAAAATTCACAAAATCACCCAATATACAATGGGGCTTAAATACACAAATTACCCCCTAATAACCACCTAATATCATAAGTTACCCAAATGTATACAGATGACTCTCTGTATCTGTGGGCTCTGTATCCACAGATTCAACCAACCACAGATTGAAAACATCTGGCAAAAAAAAAAAAAAATTGCAACTGTATAAGAACATGTAAATGTTTTATTCCCTAAACAATAGAGTGTGGTAACTACTTACACAACATTTTCATAAGGTATTTTAAATGAAGAAGAGATGATTTAGAAGTATACAGGAGTAAATAGCAGGAGGGAAGAATAAGGTATACAGGAGGATGTATATACATTATATGCAATACTTTATATAAGAGACTTGAGCATCTGCAGATTATTATATTCTCAAGGACCCTGGAATCAATCAAGAGGTCACTGTATACATATAACTGTTTTCCACTTACAGCTAACCAAAATATGACTTATCAGGAGCACTATATTGCACTAAGAAACTGTGTATGCATATGTGTGTGAAGATATGAAGGTTAGGCAGAAATGCCTAATAATTGAGACCAGCAGAGGCTTGGTATTGCACTCCCATTGTGTTTTATAAATAGAAATGTTTTCATGAACTGCCTTGGAAAAAAACAAAACAATTTAACCAATGTCTAAAGCCTAAAAAGCACCTAGAAATTCTAAATTCACAATAAGGTAATAACAATTGTCTATAGTTTATGTATTTCTGAACTAGATAGCTAGACTTAAACATTATTAGGTGTTGAGTTCCTCAATCGAGGTAGAATTTCTGACTCTGGACTTAAACACTAAAACAAATTTAATGTACAATACGATCTTTAGCTATGACAAATCTGTTCAGATACAATGATCCTTACAGTGAGTCAAAATGGTAAAAAAAAGTTGAACATCATGCCCAAGGCAAACTTCTTTCCCTTAACTTCATGAAGACGACTCTACTTTCAGATAAAGAAAGCTAAAGACAGATTTAAGAATATCATGTGAAGATTAAAGATCAAGAATATACAAAATTTCAATATTAGCAGTAATGCTAAAAAAAAGAACTAAAAAAACTATTAATCATGACTCATTCGTATCTCCCTCATTTAAGAAACATTCTATACCAAGCAATGTTTAGACATACAGTTCTGCGGTAAAGATAGCTAAGGGCATTGTCATCATTCAAATATGTTCTAATGAGAAAAAAATGGCTATTAATAACAAGGTTATAGTACATGAAATATATGAAAGAAATATAATGACATGACAAACTAACTTGGGAGAAGATTCTAAGAAATGAGATTAAGTTAAAACATGATGGATATGAAGCCAAGCATGTGAAGAGAAAAGGAAAGGGATTCCCAACACAATCAAGTACTAAATCAGTGAGGTGGTCAAATATTAGATGTGTCCAGAAAAAAAAAGGGAGACCAATTTGTATATGGAAGAGGTACAAGATGAAGCTAAAAAGATAAGTCTTACTCTCACAGTAAATAGGAACCATTTGGTGCCTCGACATTTACAATTTTAGTCTAAATAGAAGCCTCTAAGGATTTTTAAGAAAATAACCTGACATTTGACTTAGCATTAAAATATTCACTCTGGCTGTTAAGTAAACAGTAAGTAAAAGTAAAATCTTTTTTTAAAATCCCAAACATATTATTTTCTCCTTTTGTTAACTAGAGTTTTAAAAAGTCATGAGACAGGAAAGTTTTACCTTGATCCAGAACCATATGATTTGGATTCAATTCCATGAAGGCAATCTTGCAAAGAGCTAATAAGAACTTTGCAACGGTCATCAGCAGATACTTTGGATTGTTTGATTAAAGAAATTGCAGTTACCAATGTCTCAATAGCACTTCCATAATCACCTGTAGGAGAGAAGAAAAGAATTAATGTCAAGTTTTGTTTTCAAAATACCATCAAACTACTTGGGGATCAAAATGATAAGGCATTTTATAAATATGGTATGTTTTAAAGTAACCACAGAAGATTAGTATCTTTTAAAAAGTGTTTCAAAATTTCCAAAAGGCTTCCATTGTTAATGAACTTACACCATTTGTTGTTTTTATAGCTATGTAAAAGAAGTTATCATTTTGCAAATACAAAAATAAATGTACTCTAAAAAAGGAAACTGAAAGGGACATCAGAAAATAGAAAGATTCTGTGTTCTTGGGTAGGAAGAACCAACACAGTGAAAATGGCCATAATCCCCAAATTACTATACAGGTTCAATGCAATTCCAATCAAAATACCAAGAGCATACTTCAAAGAATTAGAGAAAGCAATCATAAAATTCATCTGGAACCAGACGAGACCAAGAATAGCAAAAACAATTCTGAGCAACAAACAGGGGCAAGGCTGGGGGCATCACAATCCCTGACTTGAAATTACACTATAAAACTACTGTGATAAAAACAGCATGGTACAGGGGCTGGAGATTTAGCCCAGTGGTTAGAGTGCTTGCCTTACAAGCACAAGGCCCTGAGTTTGATCCCCAGCACATACATACATACATACATAAAGGTGCTGGAAAAATTGGCTTGCCACATGCCGAAAACTAAAACTAGATACGTGTCTCTCACCATGTACTAAACTAAAATCGAAGTGGATCAGAGATCTAAACATTAAAACAGAAACACTAAATCTGCTAGAAGACAGATCAGGAAGAACGCTTGAAGACATAGGTGTAGGCAAAAATTTATGAATAAAACTCAGACTGCATGGGAAATAATACAAAAAATCAGTGGCTGGGATCACATCCTATTAAAAAGCTTTCACACAGCAAAACAAATCACCAAGAGAGTGGGAAAAAATTTTTGCCAGTTGTTCCTCAAACAAAGGTCTAACATCTAGAATAAAGAAAGAACTCAAAACATCAGAACCCCCCTAAATTTAAAGACCCACTCCAAAAATGGGCATCTGAAATGAACAGACACTTCTCAGATAAAAAGTACAAATGGCAAATAAATATAAGAAAAAGTGTTCAACATCACTGGTCATTCGAGAGATGCAAACTAAAACAACACTAAGATTCCAACTCACTCCACAAAGAATAGCTATTATCAAGAAATCAACCAATAACAAATGCTGGCGGGGCCTGTGGGCAAAAAGGAACCCTCCTTCACTGTTGGTGGGGGTGTAGGCCAGTCCAACCATTGTGGAAATTAGTGTGGATATTCCTCAAAAAACTACCAATAGAGGTTCCATTTGACCCAGCTATTCCTCTTCTCTGTATCTTCCAGAAGAATTCAAAACATCATACCACAGCAATATATGCACAACCATGTTTATAGCAACACAATTTGTAATAGCTAGGTTTTGGAAACAACCCAAATGCCCAGCAACTAATGAATGGCTAAAGAAGATGTGTGGCTTTTTTTTAAACAATGGAGTAATACTCAGCTTAAAAAGGATGAACTTGAAACATTTTACTTATAAGTAAATGGATGAACCTTGAGAACATACTCTTAAGTGAAATAAATCAGACACACATGAGTACATATCAAATTGTTTCTCTGGTATGAGAAACAGTAAGTGTAAATAAAGACAAAAAGGTATAATAAATATTGTGAAAAAGAAAGATAATATCCAAATAGGAAGAGAACTACAGAGGGAAGAGGGGGAAAAGAAGGAAGGGACAAAGAAAGGAAAAGAAAAAGAGGAAGAAAATGGAAAAATGTAAATAAAGCTATTATAAATAAGGGGGGATGGAAGGGAAGGGTGGGGAAGGAGGAGGAACCAAGATATATCATGTACAGGTACAAATTAACTATGATGAATGTGATCATTATGTATATCTACAATGCATGTTCTTGGTAAATAAAAATAAATAAGTGAGCTGCTTTAAAGCCTCTGAACCATTGAACGTCGAGTTTGGTATTAAATATAAACCTAGTAACTTAAAATTGGGGCTCTTTCTATTACACTATGACATACAGCCTCCATCAATGCTTTTTAAATAAATTAGTGGTAATGACTCAGAAATATAAAAAGAGTACATGTTAACATAAGTGAGAAATACTGATACTAGAAGAAATATACAAACCAGCACTGGCATCAGACACAGCTCTGGAAATAGCACTGCTTGAGATTGCCCTATTTCTATTCATGATTTCTTCAAACTCTGCTTCACTCAACGGTGTTCTCGCAGTATCCATTTCCCTATAAAAGAAAAATCTTAAATTATTACTCAACAGATTTTCTAAATTACTCAAAACAGTGCAACCCAATTCGTACTAGCAATCTTTGACATGTCCTTTATGGTTATTTGCCATACTCAAGTATGCTATTTGTCCTACAAAAAGAACAAGTCTAAGCAAAATTCTCTTACAACAATGTCTTTCAGCTGAAATAAAGTAGCAGCTTAGAAACCTCATCTTTCTGTAGGGTAGAAATGCTGTATTTCTACTTTCTGTAACAGATTTCCCAGAATCACTTTCTCTTTTACTGAGCAAATACTTTCATTGCTACATACTAACTTACCTCCCAGGGGGGCCATAGTCACCCCTATCATATGGTGGAGGTCGGCCATATGGGTCCGTTGGTGGTGGACCTCTACTATCTGATGTAGGCATGCCGCTGTTAGTTGGTGGAGGAAAGAAAGCTGGATTCACATGTGGAGCTGGCGGTGGGGCACCTGGAGGTGGTCCCGGAAGATGCGGAGGAGGAGCAAGCGTAAGGGGTGGCCCAAGTGGACCAGGTGGGCGAGGTGGAAAGGGGCCTGGAGGTGGTGGTGGTCCCTGTTGCGGAGGTGGTGGGCCAGGAGGAGGCCCATAACCTGGCACTGGAGGTGGAGGTCCAGGAGGAAGTGGACCCAATGGAGGCTGCCCAAAAGGCTGTCCAGGAAAAAGAACTGGTGGTGGAGGGCGATCTCCTCGATTAGGAGGCCCAGCTAGAGGAGGAGGCAGAACCTGACCAGGAGGTGGAGGACCTGGTGGGCCAGGTGGGCCAGGGGGGCCTAAGGGTGGACGTGGTGGAGTCTGCCCAGCTACAGAAAAGAGAGAGAGAAAGAGAGAGAGAGAGAGACAGAGAGAGACAGAGAGAGAGAGAGAGAGGGAAAAAAGTCAATAACAAAGATATTTTAACCTTTACATGCCAAGACTATACTTTTAAAGCATAACTTAAAAACCAAGATTCTTTCTCTTTAAATGAAACTCATACAGTACAGTAACAATTCAAATGCTACGGTAACAACTACACAGGTGAAGAATATCCTTATAAATTTAAATAGCTCAATTTATGCTTAAGAAAAATTACTGCAACAAAAACTTTAAAAATTACAATGCTTAAAGATATTTTCCAGCTTTCGGCGTACACACACTTCTTACACTGAAATCACCCACCTTATATTCTACTCTGATGCCACGCTAGAAAGTGAAATAAGGAAAAATGGTCTTGAAAGGATTTTTTAAGAGGTAAGAAAATAAGACGGATGTAAATATTCTATACATAAGTCAAGCAAGTTTGGAGAAAAATAAAGACCTTTTAGGCCAAAAATGGGTAATTCCTCTATGCTGTGCCCCATATGCCATGGAATCCTAGTTTCCAGGAACAAAGGCCGAGTTCCTTTAACAAGATGCTTGATCAAATTTCCTGGATTCCAAAAATAGTATAACAAGGAGAGTAAGTCACATTAATAATGCATTACTTGAAAAAGAGAGAAAAGGAAAAGAGGTATTAGGTAGACACATTTTGCCCTTGGTAATTTAAGAGAAGTTTACCTGGAAAAGGTGGGGGTGGCCCTCCTGGTCCTGCTGGCCCAGGAAATCTGTCCCCACCGGGAACAGCCCCTGGAAAACGGCCCCGTCCTCTACCACCTTGTGGAAATGCTGCACGTGAACTGCCTCCTGGAGGGCCAGCTTTACCTTCCCCAGACATTTGTCCTGATTGTGTAGCTGCAAACATCCAAATACTCGTAAGTAGCACTCATTAAAACAGTTCTTTGAAATGTAACCACTGTTATTAGAAAAAACTGTATGTCAAAGTTCAATTCTACTATATATTAATTTGCAGAAGCCCTGGGCCTGTGCAAACTACTTGAGAATTACTGATAAGGAAAATATTCACATCCATTTATGTGCTTTTTAAAGTCTTGAATATCCAGGTATAAATGTTACTTCCACTGAGTAAATGAGCTACTTTCAAAGCACCAGTACTCTGTAGCACCCAAAATTTCTTCAACAGAAATCTTAATTTCAGTAGTACAAACCATTTAAATTTTGTACTATATTCTTCAGTTAAATCTTAAATGCTGTAACATTAAAAGAAAAACTGCTTGTATTTCTACTAGTTATATGATCGTCCATTTTATCTCTTTAAATTTGTAAGTATGTAATGATAAATTTTTCTTACATTCACTTTACCAAGAGATGACAAGTCTTGGTGCCAAGCAGAAAACTAACATATTTTCTGATTATCAGTGGTCTCTCCACAACCATAACACATATCCACATAGCTTGCTTTCAGTCTAAGGATTAAAATGTAATTTCTTCCTCTAAGATGGGAAGGACAGGACAATAATGGCAGCATTAAAGAACTTGCACACTGTCATATAGTGTTGGGTCTGTGAGATCTAGAGAAAAATGGAACAGGACCAGGTTCCAGGACCGGGGTCAACAGTCATAACCAATGAGTAAATCAAATAACAGCTAGGATTTTCTTCAAAAAAATTTTCTAATGAACTGCTGGATATGTAAATGTTAGATATGTAATTTCCCCAGCATAACATCTGACAAATACAAGCAATATTCATTAAAATGTACCATCTTTTAAAAAGGCCTCAGAGATTGCTTACTTTTCCTGGACTGCATTTCAAATTGACTCAGGAACTGTTTATTGCATGGAGTTACAACAGGATTCTGGCCATGAAGTTCTCGTTTAGGCAACAGATCCATCAACTTTTTTGAAGATGCCTCAGATCCAACACCAACAAGTGCAAATCTAAGAGGTGTTGAAAGGAGTGGATGCAGAAAGTTAAGGAAGAATTAATAGTTACTGCCATTAAAAACAAGATGGTCTGAATTTATTTTTAATTTAAAAGCCCAGAAAATACCTCTTAAAGCTATGCAAATTCATACTCTCATATGTATTAACAGACATGAAAATGCATACTATAGAATAAAACATAATATAGAATTCACTCATTTAAAATGTACAATTTCAGTATATTCAAGAATTTAACAACTATCACCAGTCAATTTTAAAACATTTTCATCATTGCCAAACTCCATAACCAGTAGCCATCACCCCCATTTCCTCCCATCCCTCAACCCTAGGGAACCATGAATCTAGTTTGTCTCTATGGATTTGCCTATTCTAGAATTTCATGTAAATAGAATTGTATAATACATCCTCTTTTACAACCAGCTTCTTTCACTTAGCATAGTAATTTGAAGATTCGTCTATGTTATATGTATCACTACTTCATTTCTTTCTATGATTGAGCAATAGTCCAAGGTAGATATATCACGTTCTCTAAAAATTTATCTATCAGTTTATAGGTATTTAACTTGTTTTCACACTAAGATAGCTATAATAATAAAAACAATGAGTGTTGGTGAGGATATAGAGAAACTAGAACCCTCATGTACTAATGATGGGCATGTAAAATTGTATAACTACTATAGCAAACAACTGGCAATTCCTTAAAATGTTAAAGAAAGTTATCACATAACCCATTAAATTCCATTCCTAGGTATATACCCAACTAAACCGAACATAAACATTCACAGAAAACTGGTAAGTAACACTATTTATAGGGACATTTTCCTTAGTAGCAAAAAGTAGGAATCCAAATGTTCATCGTCTAATGGATGGCAGATTTAAAAACAAAGTGCTACATTCATATAATGGGGTATTATTCATCCATAAAAGGCTGATAGCTGCTGCAACATAAACTTTGAAAACATTATGCTAAGTGAAAAAAGTCAGACACACAAGACATGTTGTATGATTTCATTTATAAGAAATAAATAGGGAAGATATCCAGAATAGGCAAATCCAAAAACAGAAAATACGTTCGTTGTCAGCGGAGGAGGAAGCCAGATCAGGGAGTGACTGTTCATGGGAACAGGGCTCCTTCTGGGGTTGTAACATGTTCTGAAATTAGATAGTGGCAATGGTTACTCAATTTTCTAGGTATGCTAAAAATAAGCTAAAAATCACTGAATTACACACTTTAAAGAAATGAATTTTATTATATATGAATTATATCTAGAGAAAAATAAACTATCGGTATCATTACAGAATATTCTAGATTACTGGAAGGCCTCTTAAGAGATGAGAACCTTTTTTCCTCTAATGTTCAATATGGTCCTTAACCAGATCCCTTACTCTACTCATCAAATTCCGCTATAGGATTCAGGATTATCTTGAGTCACAGTATTCAGAATTAACTTAATTGGGCCAGGGTTATAGCTCTGTTGTAAAGCATGCACTCAGCATGAACAAGGCCCTTGGTTCAATCCCCAGGACCAAAAAAAGCCAAAAATAAAACCTCATTTAACAATTATTCACTGAGCACCATCTCCTACTCTCATACACTCTAGGGTTGGAGTGAACCAAAACAAAACCTCTGCTCTTGTGGAGTTTACCATCCAGTAAGAGAAGATGATAAACAAGAAAAAAATAAAGGAATTAGAGAAAGGTTATGAAAATTGATGTTTTATGCAGGATGTTCAGAAAAGAAAACTCTTAAAACAGTCTGAGTCCTGAATAACTAGAAAGAGCCAAGAAGCTGGGCATGGTCCCATGGGGCTATAGTCCTAGCACTTAGGTGTGAGGTCAAAGCCAGTTTGAGCAAGATCAAATGAGACATCCTTTCAAAAAAAGAAAAAGAAGCCAGGCATGGTGGCACATGCCTGTCATTCCAGCACTCAGGAGGCTGAGGCAGGAGGATTGCCATGAGTTCGAGGCCAGCCTGAGTGACAGAGCAAATTTAAGGCCAGCCTGAACTGCACAACAAGACCCTGTCTCGGGCAAAAAAAAAAACAGAAACAAAAAAAAAGAGCCATGTGGATATTTGAGGGAAAGAAAACAGCTAAATGTCTAACAGGGATTTGTTGATGAAACAGCAAAGAGAATAATGTGGCCAAAAACAAAGGGCAGAGTCAGAAAAGAGGTGGGGAAACAGATTACAGGTCACCTTGCAGACCAAGGTAATGACACCAAGACAAGAAGCCATCTGAAGATCATGAGCAGAATATTGATATTACCTTAAAAAAACAAAAAAACAAAAAAAACAAAACAAAAAAAAGCTTGAAAAAAATCTATGTGGAACTCGCGCATCCCAGGAGATGAGAGTGGCAGTGGGGACACCAGTTCAGAAGCTACTGCCGTAGTTCAGAAGAGATGAGAGTGACTCGGGACAGGCGAAACACTGTCAAGTCAGCACACTTCTCACCATTTTGTACCTAAGTGATCTGTACTGTAATTCTGGATCATAATTTATCACTAAAAAAAAATAACGAACGGCTGGGGATTTAGCTCAGTGGTTAGAGTACTTGCCACGCAAGCATGAGGCCCTGAGTTCGATCCCCGGTACCAAAAAAAAAAAAAAAAGAATCTAGCCCAGTGTGGTGGTACACGCCTGTAACCCCAGCACTCTGGGAGGCTGAGGCAGGAATATCCAAGTTTGAGTCAGCCTAGGCAACTTAGCAACTTGATGATAGCTGCCTCTAAACAAAAAATTGAAAAGGGTTTCAATAGCCAGAAATAAACAAACAAGCCAACAGACCAACCTCAAGGTTTATATAAAACTATGCCTGGTACAACATTATTTCTGACAGGCAAAAGTGGAAACAATCAAAATAGCAAAATATAAAGGGAAGACAGGTTTTTACTGCTAAATATTTGTTCTACTCCCTGTATCAAACCTTTTATGAAACATGCAAATTGTAACACCTTTTTTTTTAAGGAAAACCTTGAAAGGATAGTGCATACTGTAAATACATGTGACAATCTGTAGATGGTTCAGCTTGTGGCATTATTTCATTTTCTTTCTTTTGGATATCTGTATTTTATGTTTCCATGTGATCCCATCTCACTTATACAGTTTCATAATCAAGAATAAAAAGCGAAACAGGTTACTCACATTTTTCTCCAGGCACCCATTTTCCTCTATCTTAATCACAAGCACATTACTACACCTATAAACTGTCACTTCAACCACAGGTGAAGAAAACTCAGGAAAATTGGGAAATAAGCCTAGTTTGTCCACAACTCCAACTCCACTGGCTTTAATGTGCTAAATAACAAGGTACGTGTGAAAAGAGTATGAATTTTTGCACAAGATTCTCCTTCCAATGTATTCATGTGTCCCATATGTTTGTAATTAGCATCAACCTTAAGGAAAACTAATTTATAAATTGTAATCAACAGCTACTAACTGATATTAGAAAAACTCTTACCCCTTTGATTGGCCATTTGCCCGATTTTCAAAAAATTTTATCTCCAAAATATCATTTACTCCCAAAGAATGAACTGCTTCAGTTAAGTCTTCATCTGTTGTCCACTGCAAGACATGTTGCCCTTATTAACCACTGAAATATATTCAGGATTTTTATTGTTCGAATGTAGCTTTTATATGTAAACTCAAGACAAAAAGAAAATTGCTCAGTGCAAATTTAAGCCTAATTACTAGCAGTCAGCCTCCATCTTTTAAAATACCAAAAAAGCATCTGAGAACCTAACTTAACTTCATTCCCTGATAAGAGTTTTGGAAATTAGAAAGTACATACCCTCGGAGATAAGATAGATTTTTACTCTTAAGGGTTTCTGGTTTCTTCCAGCTTTAAACTGCTATGATTTTAAATTCTCAATAAAACCAATCTCACTTGTCACTTCCTCCCTTTAAAGGAAAATATTGTGTGAAATAAATTGCATCTTATACTTGAATATAAAATGGAAAGACAAAAAACTAACATGTATTGAGTACTACTATGTACTTTAAATCAACTACTATATAACTCTTAAAATGCTGTAAGCCCTGTTATTATTCCCATTTGACACAAGATGAAATAAGGCAAACAAGTCATAAAACTAAAAGATGATGGAAATAAGGTTTAAATTCTTTAGCGACTATACTCTCATAAATACACTGCTACTGTTTCCAAAGACTGCTTATATTGCATGGTGGGAAATTAGTCAACAGTTTAAAAAAATATGTTTTTAAGCAAAAATTTTTTAGTTGGGCACAGTGGTGCACACTTGAATCCTAACTACTTGGGAGGCTGAGGCAGAAGGATAACAATATGAGGCCAGCCTGGGAAACTTAGCAAGAACTTTTCACGAAATAAAAAATAAAAAGAGCTGGAGGTGTAAAATGTAGCCCAGTGGAGGAGCACTTGCCTAGCATGTGTGAGACCCTGGGTTCAATCCCCAGTACTGAATAAAAAGTAAAAGAACACATATTTTTAAAACAGTACAAAAGGGCTGAGTTTTACTTTGACTTTTAGATCTATAATTTTAAACTTTCAAGTATACTTAATAGTAGAGATGGAAAATTCTATAAGGTGACTTTAGTGAATATTTAGGTTTAATGCTAATATAAATATACTGGACATACAGTTAATGAAGTTTTCAGCCAAAAATGTTTTTTTCTTTCGTGTGCTGGGGATTGAACTCAGGGCCCTGAGCTTACCAGGCAAGTCCTCTACCACTTGAGCTAAACCCGCAACCCCTCAGCCAATAATCTTAGTTTCAAGAAACAACTCAAACTAAAATATAAACTACATAGCAGCATTTCTACAGATCAGATTTCAAACATAACAAAAATGTAACTTAAGGGGTGGGGATTTAGCTCAGTGATTAGAGTGCTTGCCTTGCAAGCACAAGGCCCTGAGTTCGATCCCCGGCACCACACACACACACAAAAAAAGTAACTTAAGTCTGTAATCTAAAATGGAAAGTGAACAGTGTTTTAAGACCAGGAGTGGTATTCATGTCTCCTGAATCTGGGTTTGAAATCCTGTGTGAACATTTAGTAAAACTGGGATATGCGAAATGAGGAAGGAGTAGTAACATAAAGCAGAACTACTGAAGATAAATTACATTTAACTGGTATGTCTACCAAAGTGAGATGAAAGGGCATAAAATTCAAATAGAATTGAAATTAATGGCCTTTTAAAGGCATCTGATTTTGCTCATCAGCAAACATTTAGAAAAATAAATATAGGAACTTCAAATCTTTACTTTAAAACTCTAGACAAAAACACTAGCTACTAAAGCACTTCAAAATCAATTACCAATAATTTAATTATTAACTTTACTCACCCAAGTTAGATTTCCAATATATAATGCAATCCTCTTTCCAGTATATGTATAGACAACATTTGGTGCCGCTCCTTTGCCCACGTCATCACCAACAGTTGGCGGAAGTGTATCCATGTAATCCCGGTCTTCCGGAGCATCTCCATTATTTGCAGATGGGGAGATGACATCATCATACAAATCTATTTGATCATGCCCACCATATTCCGCTTCCTGAGATACAGAAATAATGCTCCAGATTATACAACAGTCAGAATACTACTAAACAGATTTGGACACAAATTCATTCAACTTTTTTTTACTTTAAAAATCTAATGGAAGATAGAAAAAGGCTTAAAGAGCTCAGTACAGGTTTTCTCACTTAATTCAACAGACGTATTTTTGAATGGTGACTATAACTAAAACTTTCCTTAAAAGCAAAACAGTCTTAAATAATACATGAATCCAAGTAGAAAACTTTTAAAATATTTCACATTAAGAGTATCACATACAGAAACCAGAGCTATTGTAAGTCTTCAGTGTTTAACCACAAAAAAATAGAACTGTTTTCTGTGGCATTCAGTTCTTGCTCCTAACTCTGAAAAAGCTAATAGTTTCAGGAGAAAAAAAGTAAGTGGAGAGACTGGAAAGAGAAATGACAAGTGACCTATAGAAAGAGAAACAATAAATGAAATACAGGTACAACTATCCAAACTAGTATATCACAATAATATTCTCAATCAACAAAGAGCTAATGCTTACCTGACTTTTTAGATGTTTAGTCAAAGGACACTAGGAAAAGTGATACGAATAAGGATCTGGTAACCCTTTGCCACTGGGTTTCACCAGCAGAATTAAAGCAATCTAGTCATGTCACTTACATGCCTAAATGATAAGCAAAGAATAAGGAAGAGGAAAATAAAAAGAATGAGCAGAAGAAAATTAAAAAAGATGGATAAAGGCAAGAAAAATATAACGCAGGTATTAGCACAACACACAACACCATTCGACTGCCTTGGTAACCACTACTAGGCCACAGCTTGATTAAGCCTCTACCAGAGATAAAGCTCCAGGCTCAAATCAGCACAAACCATTCTATTCTTCTGAAGTAGAACATATGCAATAAAAGGAAAAAGATAATTACGAGATCCCTTAGCTGTTCAGACATAATTCATATGCTCACCAATGTATCCAATTTGGTAAGAAATTAGGAAGAACTGATAGTTTTAGGGACTAGTACTAGATAATGACCAAGAGAAAGCACTTGTTATACGATGGAAAACAGATCAATAAGGTACTACGGACTCCAAGGGAGTGTGGCTATTGTTTTGTTATTCAGAAGAGAGCCAGAGTAAGATATTTTTAAGAAAGCAAAAAGAAAACAACTTAGAGAAGGGGGAAAAACCACTCATACGCACAGCCAAATGGACCTCAAATTTGTAATGTCATCTTTAGTAATCTGCATAAATAATAAGCTATCCAATTATTAATTATACAGAAGAATCTTTACATTTCAACTTTGTTATAAGGCACAATTCTGTAAGACTTATTTAATAAGGGGTTCAGCATACTAAGGTTAAGTCAGAAAACAAAGCCATTTTTAGCAATGGGCAGAAACTAAGACCACAAGTCACTGAATAAGGCCGTTAACTTTGTGTTGTTTGTACAGCAACACCAAAATAATCTCTAACAAGTGAGTGTTAATAGAAGTAATATTCCGAAACTGCAGTGACAGTACAAAAAACAGAAAAAACGAGGCTAGGTTTTGTTATAGTTTCAGTGAAGTTGAAGTTTCAGGTGGTATATGGATGGAACCAACAGTGGTTCCATATACTTGAGACACTAAACAGCCTCCACAAGAAGTAGTGGACACTTCAAACTCTCTTGCAATCTAGTTCAGTACACCAAATAGAATTATTATTATTATTATTATTATTATTATTATTATTATTATACAAAAGGAGTTGTATTTCCATCCTCCTCAGCACAGACTAATCACAACATATGGTCTGAGAGTAAAAAAGAATGTAAGAATTACTCATAGCAAGGTTAAATGTATTTAAATTTATACTTTCACTTACTCAAACAGATTAAGACACTGATTTTTTCTTTCTAAATCTAAAACAAATTTGCATAAATAAACAATAATTTACAAGCCTTAGTTGCAGCTACACTAACCTTGTGTACTAAAATCACTGGGTTTTTTTTGCATATCTATGAATTCCTACATTGACAACAACCAATCTTCTACACTGACCCATTTCTACCAGTGTTTAGAATCAGCCATTTTGTCTGGTAGTTGGGCTGCTTCCAACTGGTTGAAGTATGATGCTGAGTCCATGGTCCTGGAGTTTGAACTCCTGGTGAACTAATTAGCTTCAGTCTGTTTCAAGACCACAGCCTGTACTTAGCCCCAACAGTATACATTTGGACTTGGTGAAAAAACATTAAGTAATCTGAATACATTTGTCACCGTTATTAAAAAATGGAACTCAAAGCATTATCTCTTACAGTATCAGTAACTTATTTCCCACTTCATTATATCATACCTATTGTTCATATTAAAAAATACAGAATTCATCCAGCTTCACTTCACCTTAAATCAAGGAATATGCACATTCTGAAATTATGCAAAATGTCCATCACAGGTCCTACATAAAGTGAGCTCTGAAAGCCTCAACAAACTAAAAACAAGAATCTCTACTTTGTCAAAGAAAAACAGTCAAACACTGCCGAGTTCTATGTGAAGGGTCTTTTCAATTACTACTTTTAATTTTAATCAAGCTTAAAGACTGTCCTGCATGATATACAAATAGCTGTTGCCACATCAGAAAAAGCATTTTAAAAATAAGATGAAGAGAAAAATTACCAACATCCTATTGGCTCCCTTAGGGCAGTATTTCTCAATCTTTTTCATCAGCACCATCTCCCTCCCTCCAAGGAGTCATACATTTTTAAGACAGTTTTTCCCTAAACAGTCCTTATAAAATTTTAATACCACTGATTTACTATATATGCTATATACCATTATTGGGACTACCATCGTAGAGCTATCAAGGTATTCTTCACTCTCCTTCACAGGCCCAACCCTGCTCTTGGTAGTCCTAAAACTATAGTTAATACCATCTGCTCACTGCAAGATACTACTAGCAGCAGCACAGCAAGGGTCTGTTCCAACGCCAATCTACTTATTAGTCCCAAACTGGTATGAGTATCCCAAAATCCGCAGATGGTGTAACATGTAGTACATAAGCTACATCCAACCTCTCCAACACTTGAAATCACCCTAGATTACTTACAACACATAATAATATTTAACCTACATAAGTAGCAGTTGTAAACTTTACATGAATTGTTATACTTTATTTTTTAGAGAACTATGACAAGAAAAAAGTCTGCTCATATTCAGTAGATACAATTTTTATCCCACATATTTTAGATCTGTGTTGGCTGAATCTGGCTATGGAACCTATGGATACAAAGGGCTAACTATTTAACAAGGCATATCACTTTTGATTACGTTTTGAGTGATTACATTATTAAAATCAGTTTGTAATCCCTGTAAGAAGTTCAACAGCTAGGAAGCCAACCTAATACTTAAAATATGCCACACAAACCACAAAGTGCTCAACTAATAGGCAGCTAAATTAACTAGCTCATAAATAATAAAACCCAAGTAAAGAGTTCTAGCTCCCTAAACATTTCTATCCATGTTTCTGAATCAGTCTCTACATACACCTCATTGTGAATCTTATAAACTCATCTTAAAACCATTGTCTATTGAGCATAAATTACCAGAGAAAATGTTTCACCGATATTTGTCCAGTAAGCATATTTTCCATAACTGGCTAAACAACTGTCTAGAGTAAATATGTAATGACTAAATATAAAGCAAAATGATTCGTGAAAGTTGACTTACGAGGATGGCTAGGTCTTTAACACCTAAATTAAATTTTTTCCACCTGCAGTACTACCTCTACACATTTCAAGTTGCGTGATTAGACTGCTATCATCACTGTCAAAACAGAAATTAAATTCTACAACTAAATTCTACATAAAGAGCTTCTAACCTCCAAACAAGCAAAATACACATCACTTCAATACAGAGTACAAGCTGAGCATCCCTAATCAAAAAATCCAGAACTTTTTTAGTGCCAACATGATGCTCCAAAAGTTCCATTTTGGAGCATTTCTGATTTCAGATTAGGGATGTTCAACTGGCAAGTCTATGCAAATATTTCAAAATATGAAACACTTCTGGTCCCAAACATTTCATATAAGAGATGTATAACCTAAGTTTTTCCCAAAGTTCCCAGAATTTCTCACCCCCCCACCATGAATGAAAATTCTATAGATAAAAACTCATACAAGAGTGGCATCTACCCTAAAAGACTCTTCAGTGTGTTACAATTACGTAGCTGTCTTTTGCCCTCACACCTATAGCATATTCCAAGGGTAGAGACTATTGTATCCCTTGCTTTTGGCATTCTTGAGTAATTATTTTGAACAATTTAATATTTTAAATTATTATTTAGCTTTGGCCAAAATAAAAAAGTCTGAAACAACTATTAGGCTAGTGAACTACTACAAGTGAATACAAATCCCAGTCCAAACTAAAGTGATACACGAAAGTGTATCAATCACGAATTCAATTAAGTAGAGTTTTAGAAGCCATTCCAGTTCTCCCACCATGAACCCAACCACCTTCAATTTGGTGACATCCAAAAACCTTCAATTTAAGAACTAAATAGGACCCACGAAGAATAACCAGTCCCTTTTACTCCCCCTTTCTCTATTCAATTTAAATTTATTTTGTAAAGGAAAAAAATTCTACCAGTTCACCAACTTTTTCTTCACCCAATCCCCAAATTAGTTTCCTCTAAGATTGCTGAATGTTTCACACTTTTTCAACACTGTGCTTTACACCAACATTTGAAAAAACTTCATGAAAGGATGACTATTTAAAATAGCAGAAAATGGAAAATAGATGACTACAAAAGCAAGGGATATCAAAGTGTATACAGCTGCAATTAAAACTGCAGCTCACAGCTGGGGACTGAGCTCAGTGGTTAGAGCACTTGCCTGCCAAGCACAAGGCCCTGAGTTTGATCCCTCACACACACACACACACACACACACACACACACAAAACACCAAAAAAACTCTGCAGCTCACCCTGGAAAACAAAAATTTCCTAAAATATTTACGGGAGCTTAGAAGGCAAAATAAAGAGTAGGTAATATTTAGTACTGTAAAACCTTTTACTCAACTACAAGCAGACAGAGTCATAGATAGTGCACTACATACAGTAGGTAGTAGAAACAAGGTCATCAGTTAATGAGAGTGCAGATCAAGTCAGTCAAACATAATTTTGTGGTTGCCTCCAATTCTGACTTCATAAAAATACTTCTATGATAGTAACATTTTAAAAGGACAAACCTTTAAAATGACCACCAATCCTTCTGTGGGGTTTTTTTTTTGTTCAGGAATTAACAAAGCAAGATTATAGAGAACAATCATGTGCAAAATAATGTCTTGATCTATTAATCTATTCAAACAAAGACTTTACTGGTAAAATTATACAACTATGTGTTAGCTACAATGCTCTAAGTATAAGTCAATGAAAAGTTACATAAAAAATACCTATAGTCCTCACTGGGCCCACAAAATTTTAATCTCTTTTTACCTCCTGCTTAGCAATAGTTACTGCACAAGGATAAGAAAGCATCACTCCATCCAGCTATCAGGATAAGGGAGATGTCCCTCCCAAATTAGGTACACAAAAACCTAAAAACATTTCCTGAAGAGATACTGAAGAAAGCTCAGCTTCTGAAACTGTGCCCTAATACCCCCTTATTGATCAAAGAAAAGTAAAGAAATACATTTTCTTGTAAGAAAAGCTAATGAAAATAATCTTACACATTTTTTTCTCTCAAGTGTTTTAATTTCAGAGAAAATACTTCAAAGCAAAAGAGATAATACGAAATAGGGAGCTAGATCTTTTGCAAAAGGTAAGGGGATCAAGAGAGGAAGAGAGGATGGAAGGGAAAGGAAAAGGGAATGAAAAAATAAAGATGTGTTATGTACATACAACAATTTCCCACCAGGAATGTAATCATTATGTACTGCAAACACGTACTAATAAAAAATAAAAATCGACAAAAAAAAGCAATTCTGAAGGGGAAGCATCAAAGACCTCTTTACAATGTACTTAAGTGTTGCTTTACTTGCAGTTATGGCTGCCTTTTGGATGTGATGTTAAGCTCACTTGGTAAACGAAAGGAAATTTCCTGGAGGTCTTTTGTCTGCTGACCTTAAAAGCACTAGAATCTTCACCACTCAAGGAAATGTAAACGCAAAATATAAACACAGTAAAAAACAGACCTTCAAACTTAATGGTTTTATTACAATGAGTTACATCTAAACGCATCCAGTTTTTAACATAGTAAACATTTACAGCCTACTGAAAATTGTTTTTCTTTCCTAATACTTAAACCTGCAGCACAAAGTCATTCGGGAAAATAGTAAGATTTCTGAGTTTCCACATTTTTAAAAATCTTAACTCCCAGTCACAAACAAGACTTAATGGATGAAAAGAGGAATGAATTAACCAATGGAATTTTATTACGGTTCTCACACGGGCCTGGGAAAATACTTTTTTTTAAAAAAGCTTTTAAGCATCGCAGTTAGGCGGAATCTGATTTTTTAAAATGTGTTACTACATAAAATGCAGTGAAGATGTGAACCGCAGGCTAAGAGCTTAAATAAACATCACTCCTCTAGTAACAAACAAGGATGCTGCTAGGGCATCAAACATCCCAGCTCCACAGCTCGCTCTAGGTAACCGTGGCCTCTGAGATACCGGAAGAACCATGCATTCTCTCTCCAGCCTTTCAAACGGTAAAGCAGAGCCCTTGGGGGAAACACTTTGTTTTCAAAAACAGGGTCATTTCTGCAACTCTGTATGTTTTAATCCCATCAGAACTTCGGGTGAACGTTCTCGCTTCATTCTAATCACTCTGATCCGTTGGTGAGCTAACATCTTTTTGTTCTATTCAATCACCCCGCTTCCAAGTCTTCCTTTTCGCCCAAGCCACCTATCTTCACAGGTATTCCTACCAGAAGGTCAAGAACAACTAGGCTTCAAAGGCACTGTAAGACCTCAATGCATGAAGCAGGCAAGCGTGCAGCCTTTCAGAAACGACCCGCGGGTCCGAAAGTCAAAGGACTTGTTGCAGTCGTGCCCACACCTCGGCCGCCTTCACGCAGGGAGGAGGGGAGGAGAAAAGCGCCTCGCCGAAACCTGCCGCAAACGCGAACAGGAGCCCAGGAGACCCGGCGCGCGGGATACAAAGGGCTCTGAACGCGGCCTTCCATGAGGCGACCGTGCGCGGACGGGGAAACAAAATGGAGCAGCGGCAGCAATCGGAGCCCGGGCGGCGGGGCGGGCTCCGCGGGGCTTCCTCGCCGGCCGGCCGGCCGGCGGCGGGGGCGGGGGGAGGGGGCGCGGCGGCCAGCTCTACGCGGCACACACGCGGCCCCGCCGCCCGGGCCTAGCGCGGCGGGAAGCGCCCGCGGCCGCCGCCGCCGCCAACAATGGGGAGTGAGGCCGCGGCGAGGGAGGGGCGGGCGGCGGCCGGCACCGCGCTGCAGGCCCCGCGGCCCGCAAAACGGCGCGGTCTAAGAGAGGGGCCGGAGGGCGCCGCGCCGGGTCGGGGTCGCGGTCGGGCTCGCGGTCGGGGTGGGCGGCGCGGGCCGGAGACGGAAGGGGCGCACGGTCTGCAGCCGCCCCGGCTCGCGGCCCGCAGCGGGCTCGGGACGGCGTCCAGGCCGCGGCGCCGCCCGCGTCGGCGGCGAGGCCCAAGCCCTCCCGTACCTGGTTGAACTCTTCGCCCACGTCCGCGTAAATGTCTATGTGGTCCACACCGTCCGCCATCTTCCCTCGGCCGAGGCGCCGCTGCCGCCACCGCCGCCGCCTCCTCCTGCAGGTCCGCCCGCCGCGGAGCAGCAGCGGATCTGGCGGCAGGGGCGGGGCGCGCTGCGTCACTTCCGAGGCCGGAGGACGCAGGCGGGGTGGCGGGCGGCGGCGGCTCTGCGGCCCCGCGGAGGGGCGGGCGGGTGGCGAGGGCCAGGCCGTTTCTTTTGTGAGTGTCGGCCTTGGGCCGGGGGGCGGGAGGGGGTTGCAGTTTCCTAGTCCGGGTGGCGCGTCCAGGTCACTCGGGACTCCCGCTTGTTTCCGGAGACTTTCTATTCACGTGGCCTGTAGCACGCATTTTTTAAAAACATCTTCGTTTCCATTTTTCTTTCCATTTTCAGGTCCGGGGCTTACAAGTGGGAGTTGTATGTCCACGATTAAATACCAGTTGTGGTGTGGTAGCCTGAAGAGATTAAGAACAATGTCTTATTTCTGCATCTCCAGACCCTTAGGGTTTTATTTGCATCGTAAATGCTAGATATTGGTAGATATCTTGAGTTATTTGCACACTGTTTATATTTACATCTCAGTTTTCAGTTAGTCTTTGGCTCCTATCATCCCTCCCCCCTGCTCTTCTTCATTACCTTTTGTTTTTTCCTCCTCAGATCTGTGGTAGGTTTTCTTTGCATAGTTCAGATGCTTCTAACTTCATCTCCGTGCCCACACGCCAAGGTAGAGGTATCTTGAGGCCAAGAGCTTCTCTCTTAAAATCAAAAATGTCTGACCCAGGAGGAAACTGAAAAGGGTGTCATTAGGTCCAAACATCCCGTGTTACAGGTGACAGAACAGGCCTAATAGAAACTAAGTCTAATATAACCTAACCGGGGTTACATGGTCAATAAAGTTAACGTTTTTTCCTCAAACTTTGTTCAAAGACATCTGTCCAGTTTGAAACCTTCACCCATCCCTCCCCCACATTCTTTCTTTTTCACCTAAGTAAAAATCCACCACATTAGAGTATCTTTCTTCAAATACATACTGGCCAAAAATCATACAATAAGCCAACCAACAGCTGAGCTTGGTATGGTAGAAAAACCTCTGTTGTAGTCATGGAAACCGGTCTATAGCAATGTGAGTACAAATTTCTAGTCAGACATTTAGCCAACTAGATGACCTCGGTCAAATTACTTTCCTCTTCGATGTTAGAATCTTTAATATCAGAGTGTAATAATACCTACCCCATCAAGTTTGCAGGTTGATGGCAGATTAAATGAGATACTGTAATAATGTGCAGTGCCCTATACTCTTCTGTTTAGAAATACTTTCTTGCTTTGTTCCATAAAGCATTATAGAAGAAAAGAGTCGCTCAAGATGTGATTGCATTTTTAGATTGGTGGTATGGTAGGCCGAATAATGATCCATAATAGATGTTCATGTCCTGATCCCTGGAACCTGCGAATGTGTGATAGACATGGTAAGGCTTCCAGTTCTGACAAGGCCGCTGCAGAAGCCTGCAAGAAAAAATTCATGGAATTCATGAAGGCAGAGGATACATTGCTCAAGTGTTCGACTGCCATGAAACGGGGCTTTTCTGGAAGAAGATGCCAAACAGAACCTGTATCACACAGGAGGAAAAGGCACTGCGAGGGCACAAGCTCACGAACGACAGATTGACCCTTTTGCTGTGTGCAAACCGAAGCACTGATATGAAGATTAATCTACTACTAGCGTTCCATTCCCAGGCTCTTCGAGCATTCAAGAATCAGAATGTGAATGAGGCCAGACTGCCTGTCACGTGGAGGGCCAGTGTGAAAGCTTGGGTCCCAAGACAATTGTTCAGGAATGGCTGCACAAAGTGTTCACAACCACCGCTAAGAAGTAGCTTTCTAATGAATGGCTGCCTGAAAGGTGCCACCTTGCTCTGGACAATGCCCCAGCGCACGCTCTGGCCTTCGTGGATGATATGGACATTGAGTATGACCTGATAAAGGTCAAGCCCCCCTGCCAATGACACCTCTTCTTCAGCCCATTGACCAGCAAGTGATCTGCAGCTTCAAGAAGCTATACACAGAGGTGCTCTTCACCAGGTGTTTTAATGTCATTGAAGAGACATCCTTGACTCTGAAAGATTTCTGGAAGAAACATTTTAATGTCCTTTACTTGAACATCAACCCCATTAACAAAACCTGGGAGGATGACACATACTAGACTTTAATCTCAGCCTGGAGGATACTGTGGCAAGAATGTGTCACAGAACATGACTTTGAAGGGTCTAATACACAGGTGGTAGGGGAAGTTGTGTCCGTGGGCAAGACTGTGGGTCTGGAGGTCGATGGTGCTGACATAGAGGAGTTCGCTAAGGACCATAAGCGTGAACTGATGACAAAAGAACTTGCTGAACTCCAGAGTAAGCAGCAGAAGGTGCTTGTTGAGGAGCATTCCACTGAGGAAGAAGAAGACGGGGAGGTTGTTAGCGGTGATACGATAACATCCATTAAGGAAAAATGGAACAAGTGCCAGGATTTCTTTGAGAAGCACCACCCCAACATAACTATAACAAATAGAGTGTTGAATCTGGTGAACCATAACATGATTTCTCATTTCCAGATGGTTCTGCAGCACCGGAAAAAACAAGTGACATTAGACAGATTTTTCATCAAAATTGACTCTGCAGCTAAGAGACAAAGAAGAGAGAGACCCTTGAAGGAGATCTCCCCAATGTCCTTATGGAAGGGAACTCTTCCTCCAAATAGTACCCTCCTCTCCACCCACCTTCTTATCCTCCATGCCAGAAGTAGCCTCAAGCAAGGTTAGTGTTCTCTCTCTTCATATTGTACTGTACTTCATTTCGTATTTTGGTGGTTAAAAAATACATATGGTTAAAAATGGATTAATCTTATTTATATTGTGCTTGCTTTGGCAGTACATATACTAAAATCTTATTTATATTATATTGAATTTTATGGGAAAATTTGATTCCTTGCAAGACAAAAATCAGTCTGCAGCCACGTTCATAGGAGTCAAAATGGATTAACCATATGTATATTGAACGTTATGGGGAAATTTGATTTGGTTCTCAACCAATTTGATTCAATTTGACCAAAATTGTGGAACGAATTAAGTTTATGAACCAAGGTACCACTGTATTAGACTTTTTGTTTTTAGACAGGATCTTGCTATGTTGTCCAGGCTGACTTCCAACTGATCCACCGTAGTCACTCAAGTGTTGGAAGTAAAGGCACAGGTCATCATACCCAGCTACTCTCTTTTTCCTTGTTTTCCTCATTTTGTCTCCTTGTTTTTCTTTTTGGGTAATTTTTTCTGATATAGTTGCTAAATTACTGATTCACATAGGGTGTTAACTCGTCTATTGATATATGAACCTTATATTTTTGTGATTTTTAAATTCTAGAATTTCTACTGATTTTGGGAGGAGGGGTTATGGTTTGTGTCTAGATGTCCCCGAAAGGCTCATGTGATCATAGGTGGTGCTGGATCTAGAGTGTGTGATTACTAAATTAGTTCACTAATTGGCTTGGTATCCTTGATCCTGGGAGCTAGGATTAAGGGTATTAGGACTAAGGGTGGGAATGCTATCCACTCCAAACCCAGGTAGCCTGGATAAAATATAAGGGACAGAAAGAGACTTGCCTACCCCTTGCTTTGCATGCCTTGCCTGCCTTTCTGCCTTCTGCCTGTCTGCCATGCCACCTTCCCTTGGATCCAGCCAATTGTGGACTGAAACCTCTGCAAACTGTGAGCTAAATAAACCTTTCCCCTTTCAACTTTGCATGTTGGGAATTTTGTCTCAGCAACAAGAGAAAAGTAACTAAGATGGGGGGGTGCTGGGGATCAAACTCAGGGCCTTGCACTTGCTAGGCAAGCATTCTAACACTGAACTAAATCCTCAGCCCCTTCTACTTGACTTTTAAAAATATTTTAGAGCTTACTTTTGTAGCATATACTTCAGATTGCCCAAATTATTAGCCTTGGATTTCATTATGATTTATTTTGGTTTGCCTTTACTCCTGGGTGCTGTTTTTCTGAGTACTGTACCAAACATGGTTTACCAAGGTCATCACTGTTGGAAAGTCCTAGACTCCATGTTTTGTTTCCCTAGATGTCAAAACTGTAGCCCAGTCTCTCAGCCATCTTTTTGGACCTGATAAAATCCTCAAGGGCAAGATTACTTTTAATGTATGGGCCTGATCCTCTTCCTAACCAAGTGATTACTCACCATCTTTTTCATTTTTTGGTGAATTTTTAAACAAGATAACTCTTGTCAATTTTCAAAAAATGAAATATTAATACAGATTATAAAGAAAATTTTGTAATAATAATTTGAGCAATTATTATCTCCTACATCCCAGCCTCTTTGTTAGACATTTTATGATCACTAATGTGCACTGATGAAACTTTGGAGACTTGAGTTCCTGTCCTGGCTCAACAGCTGACTAGCCTAGACAAATTTTTCACCTGAATTTATTTGTAGAGGTCCGTCCCAGTTCTGAAGTTTTTACTCAAATCTTTAGAGAACTGAAAAAATCAATGTTTCCTGAGGAGGAATTCAACAATAATAAGTTAAATGTTGCAGAGAAATTGCCTTTTAGCCTTCTTGCATTCATTTCTTATTGATGCTCTAACAAATGACTACAAATTTAATAGCTTACAATAACACAAATTTACTACCTTATAGTTCTGGAAATCAGAAGTCAAAAAATAGGTTTCAGTGAACCTATCAAAGTGTGGGCAAGGCTATATTTCTTCTGCTTTTCTTTTTTAGGGGAAAATCTATTATCTTACTTTCAACAGCTCCCACATTCGCCTGGTTGTGTCTCCCTTCCTACAGTTTCACAACTCCAATATAAGTAATATAAAATGAAAATATTTAAGAAGTGTAATGTCGTGTTTTAAATCTAAAATGGCCCCCAAAGCATCATGTGATTGGAAGGTGATTAGATTTGGGGGGTGTTACGCCTGAATTACTGTTAGGAAGTGGGACTTGGTCAGAAGAAGGAGGTCATTGAAACCCTTTCTGTGTATTTTCCTGACCATGTGGTTAAGAAGCCTTTGGAACTGGTTTGTAGGAGGAGTTTGTAAAAGTTTGGAGGTGCTGGCTAGAGAACCCCTGAAATGCTGTAAACCAAACTTGATTGATGATACTGGTCAGAGTTCAGGAAACCAGAATGCTTATAGAAATTTAGAGGGCAAAGACCAGGCTCAGGAGGTTTCAGATGGAAACAAAAACTCCATTGGCAGTTGGGCTACAGGCCATATGCACTATGCTCTGGCAACCAAAAAAAAAGACAAAAAGGTCTACATTTGGTCCATATCCCAAGGCTTTGCAGGAGACTGAGATTAAGGACAACAGACTAATTAATCTGGCAGAGGACATTTCAAGGTAATGCCATGTTCAGTACCCATGTGTCATGCGTACTGCTAGTGGCTTTCAGCCATGTTCATAGTGAGAAGTAGGAGCAAAAAGTTGTTTAAAATTTTTTCAATTTCTCCAGAAAGGAAGTATCTGCAAAGTTAGTTCACAGGAAAACAGGGTTACTGAAAAGATTAGCTTTAAAAAGAAGCCAAATACTTTGCACTGGGACAGTAGGAAAGATGCCTTGAAGGCATCCCAGGAATCGGTGAGACCCTACCCTTCTCTAGTTTAAGGGCATAAAAGGGTAAAGGTAAACTCCTTTGTATGTCTTTATTTTGAAAAGAAAGCCCTCTGGTATCCTGCTCCCTAAGGGGCATCTGGAGAATTGGGTCCCTGGATTTTAATTCACAGTATTAAGCCAGCCAGACACTCAAAGGTCTCTGCAAACATGATACAAGGGAGCCCACCTACTGCTTCAGCAAGTGGCAGACCTAGGTGTCATCCATGGGTCTGGTTTTAGAGACATGCAGGATGAAAGAGTTATGGGGTCAGGGAGACTTCCAACAAGATTTTAAAAGGCAGCCAGGGAGGCCATGCAATGTACCCCTGAGAGATCAGTTTGTGAAAATATGAGAGTGAAGCCAAAAGTGCAGTGGAGAACCCAGGAAACTGGAGATGCCAGAAATGTGGATTGTTTGAGGAAAACCACAGGCAGTGAGCAAAACTACCCTGAGAGAGGTTGTGAGAGCTGCAACCAGCAATGTCTTACGGGTGGGGCCATCCAAGCCATTTGGAGCTCACATCTTGCCACAACTTGCTTCAGGTGCTGCATACAGAATTACAGGATATAAGTTTTCCCTGTTGAGATTAGGTGTTGCTTTGGCTCAATTTCTTTCTTTTTGATTTTCTTTTTGATTTTCTGAGACAAGGTCTTGCTGTGTATTCCAGGCTGGCCTTGAACTCACTATGTATACCATACTGGCCTTGAAGGCATAATGAGCCACAGCTTCCTGAATGCTGAGATGGCAGACATGCACAATCACATCTGGTTTGTCTGTTTTCTTTCTATCCCATTTCTCCCTTTTGGAATAAGTATGTTTACCCTGTGCCATTGTATATTGGCAGTGTTTAACATTCTTTTTGATTTTTTATAGGGGCTCACAGCTAAAAGTTTGCCTTGAGTCTCAGTGGAGACTTTGGACTTAGACTTTTCAGCAATGCTGAACCTGTTAAAACTTTGGCAACTCTTAGAGATGGACTAAATGCATTTTGCTTAAATAAATGGATGTGCATCTTTTGGGGAACAGTGGTAGAATGTTATGGTTCAGATCTAAAATGGCCTCAAAAGCTTCGTCTGTTTGAAAGGTGATTGGATCATGGAGGCACTATTGCTAACTTGCAGGTATGAGGTTACAACTCACTGAAAGAGTTGTGTCATTGGAGGTGTGACCAAGAAGGTTATATCTCTCTCCATGGATCCTGCCTTCTCTCTCTGCTTTCTGGCTGCCATGACATGAGCAGCTTCCTCCACAACAGGCCCTTCCTCTGTGTGTTTCTGCACTTGAGACCATGAAAGGACTGTAGACCTCTGAAATGGCAAGCCAAAATAAACTTCTCCTTTAAATTGTGGTGTCAGATATTGTGTCCCGGTGATAAGGAAAATGACTAAGGCAAGTAGGAAAGAGGCTGGAAAGGAGATGGTATTCTGAAACTCTCTGTACATCTGCTGCATCTCCATACAGAAGAAATTTCTCTTCTTTTTCGTGCACATGGCTACGTAACAATGGCAATCTCACTTCCAGAGTTCAAATAACCACAACCCAAATAAATGGACAGCTGTCTTAGTTTTAATTACACGGTCTCAGGAGAAAGCAAATGATTAGCTCCATTTTTATAGGAATCAATTCCAAGGCCAGTCTAAGGGGTTAGAGTCACAGATTAAAAACATGGTGAGGTCTGGGAGTGCAACTCAGAGGTAGAGTGCCTTCCTAGCAGGCGCGAGGCTCTGGTTGATCCTCAGAACCAGAAGTTTAAAAAATTACTGACAACTCCTATCTTGAGAGTTAGGAAGTGGTAGATTCTCAGTGAATGATGGTTGCTTTGTGCTAGATAGACACTCTGAAGGATGTCTAACAGATTTTACCTAGAGTAGGACAACATATGAACAAAAGCATGATGGTTAGAGAAGGCAAATGCAAATCCATAAATGTTTAACACTTGCTATTATTCCAGTTCGCTTCAAATAAGTCAAAGTTATCATCTCTGAAGGAACATAATTCAGATTCCAATGTACTACACATCATAGTTCATCCCAAATTTTGGTTCCCAAACTTTAAGAAATCCTCACCTTTTGTGTTAGTCCATGTTGGGACAAAGTACTGGATATATACAACTAAAAGGAGAAAAGAGTTATTTTGGCTCGTGGTCTAACGGGTTTCAGTCCATGTTTGGCAGGCTCAAAACCACAAACATAATGGCAAAAGGGCATGATAGAGGAAAGCAGCTAACCTTATGGTAGCCAGAAAACAGACAGACAGAGCCAGAGAGGGAGGGATCAAAGGCCAGTGATTTGGTTATTTCCCTCATCGCTGGGACAAAATACTCCACACACACCTCTAAGGAGAGATTTATTTTGGTTCACAGTCCATAGAGGTTTCAGGAAAGTTATCTGGCTCTAAGACAGGGTGACATGGCAGAGGGGCATGGCAGAGGAGAAATAATTTATGGAATGATGGTGGGAAGCAGAGAAATCAATGGATGAAGGAGGGAGACATACCCTTCCAGGCCATGCTCCTGATGACCCACCTCCTCTAATCAAGCTTCACCTCCCAAATCATGTTGAGCTATAAACTCATCAGTGACTATCATACATCCGTAAACCAATAACCTCCCCCTAAGTGCCACCTATAAGTGCAGAGCCTTTGGGGAAGAACTTCTAGACATAAGCCCATTACAACCAGATTTGCTCCATAAGGTCATGTTCCCTTGAAACACCCAGGCACACCCAGAAGTGTGATTCACTAATCTAGATGCTTCTCAAGCCAATCAAGTTGGCAATAAAGTTTAACCATCACAAGTTCACCCCTTGCCAACCTGACTCCCAAACACATCTCCTTAAACCATACGTAATCCTCAAATACAGACAAGCACCAGGTCATAACTCCCCTTAACACATTGTAACTGTCCTGCATATAACCACTTTTCCTTCCCCAAAGTCTCAGCAGTCCCAGCATTGTTCAAAAGTCCAAGTCCAAAGTCTCCTCTGAGACTCAAGGTAAACTTGGGGCTGTTAAACTTGGTAAAATTAAAAATAAGTTACATAACTCCAAAATACAATGGCAGAGTGTAAACAGTCCAATTATAAAGGGGAGGAATGAAGGAATAGAAAGGAATAGAACCAAAGCAAGACTGAAATGCAGCAGCGCAAACATGTCACTCCATATCTAGCATCTGGAGCTTGTGGTGGCATAATGTATGCTCCCAAGGACTTGGGCAGTCCTGCCTCTGTGTCCTTGCCAACTGCAGCACATATAGCCTCTCTCTTGGGCTAGTTTTGCTTGTTCCTTGTAGCTTTCCTTGGCAGACATTCCATTTTCCTGGCACCTCCAATTTTCTGGGGTCTCCATTGCCTCTTTGGCCTGATTTCCACAACTTCATGCATTTCCCTCCAGGGGTTTCTGGCAGAGACTTGAATCTGTCATACATTGCCTATCCTCCTAGGCCTTCCTTTGAAATCTAAGTGGAAGGCTCCATAACCCCACAACTTTTTCACTCTTTGTCCTGGAAAACACACATCACATATATGTTACCAAAGTCTGCCACAATCTCAAGCAGTAGACAGGGCTCCTTGGATCACAGCTGCAGTGGTCCCTGAGTGCTTGGAGGGCTGAATGTGAGGAAGCACTTCCTTAGGTGGTCCTGAGTGAGCAGAAGACCCGTTGGTTCTTTTCTCAAAGCAAGATTCCAAGGAATGCCTGTGCACCTGCCATACATGGAATCTAGCCAATTCCTGAGATGCCCTCAAAGAATCTTTCCTATTGTGTCAGTGCAAAGTGGTTGATTTTATTTTAGTGTTTGTCTCTTCAGCAACCACAACTTCTTTGGCTCCAGCTTTACAAGTGTTTCTTTTTCTGACCAAACTGCAAGTTTTTCACATTTTTCTGATCTACTTTTTGTTCCTGATTCTCCCTATAAATCTAACTAAAAACATTCAACAGTATCCATGCCACAGCCAGAATATTGGGGTGCCTTGAAAAATTCTTCAACCAGATGAATTAATCAGTTCCCTTAAATTTGGTCTCACACAAAGTTTTGGAGCATAAACAAAATGTAGGCATATTCTTTGTCACAATGTATCACACGTTGACTCTCCAATTCCTGATAGAGTCCTCATTTCCATCTGAAATCTCATGAGCAGTCTTTACTCTCTGCATTCCTATCAGCTTTATGATCTTTTTGAATTCATGCCAGAATTTCCCATTGAGTTCTGCTTACAACAACCTAGGCTTTCTCCAACTCGACTCTTCAAACTTCCAAACTTTTTCAGCAAACCAGTTCCAGAGGCTTCTGAATCACATGGTCAAGTATAGTTGTTGGAAGGACTCCCCTTCTCAGTACAATTTTTTTGTGTTAATCACTTTTCCCATCCTGGAATAAAATAACTGACATAACTGGAAGGAGAAAAGGGGTATTTTGGTTCATGATTTCATAGATTTCAGCCCATGGTTAGCTGGCTTTAAAGCACAAACATCGCCAGGAGTGGTGGCCTATGCTTGTAATCCCAGCAAGAGGATCGCCACATGTTCGAGGCCAGCCTGCACTACGTAGTTCCAGGCCAACCTCAACTGCATAGTGAGACCCTGTCAAAAAAAAAAACAATAATTAAACAAAAAAACACAAACATCCTGGCAAAAGGGCATGGTAGAGGAAAGCTGCTAACTTCATGGCAGTCAGGAAGCAGAGAGACAGGGAAAGAGCCTTAGAGGAAAGTACAAGCGATGAGATACAGTCCTTAAGATCATACCTCCATGAGCCATCCAAACACATCCAGAAGTGTACCCTACTGATCTTCTAGGCATCTTTCAAGCCAATCAAGTTGATAATCGAGATTAACCATTACACCCTTATTAGCATAACAATTTAAAACATGCAGGCATAATATATGTAAATTTAGATATTATTTTATGGCATGTTATGTTACCATTTTTATACCGTGAAAGCAATACAAATACAAAATTTTAAAGAATAAAGTAAGTAATATTTTAAGTGTCTTATCAATCATAATGCACTCATACTCTCATTAGTATATGTAAATCAGTATTTCAAATAACCTTTTTAAAGTGTTTGAAGTCTTGAGGCCTACTCTTGTCAAATCTGATCATATCATTTTCATCTCATTATGCAGCCAGCAAAGTTTCACAGTAAAAGAAGCAAAAGTGTAGGTTCTGTCATTTTCTAGTCTTTCAGTTATACTTTCATTGTTCGTATTAGCTGTGAACCAGTTTATTAGGAATCTTTATGTCACCTGGGCATTTTGTGATGGCTAGTTTAGTTAGAACTAGAAAATATAATCCACAAGTCTGTGTATCTGGGTTCTCATAAGCTGTCATATACCATAATACACTATAAGTGAATCATATTGTGTGTATATGTGAGGAAATCACCTTACAATACTCAGCATTGTGGTACCCCTCCTGCTTAGAATTGCCTGTTACCAGAAGAAGAATTACTGGCAAGCTAAAGAAATTAATAATTTAAAACCTCTCACTTTCATGGGTGCCTTCCACGATTTAAGACAACTATGTCTTTCCACTCCACATTCCCTTCTATCACAAATTCTCTTGAGTAGGGTGAGGTTGGAGTTGCAACAGGCATCTTTTTGTATTTAAGTGGAATTCAAATGAAGAATACATTTAGTTGGGGTTTAGTGGGAAATATTTATGTGTAAGTTGCTGTTAAGAATCTTGGTATTGGATGGTCTCCAGGAATAGCTTCACTGTCACTTTGCTTACTCACACAACTTTTGTGATACAAAGAGGCAATGCCTGTAGTTTTATTGTGATCTGAATGTGTTCAACTATGCCAGGCAGTACAACTGTGTCCATTGTGGAGAAAAAAGTTTAAAATACCTGGAACCAGATACTATTCTGTGGAAAATTAGTGTAATTGTATTGTATATGGAAGATTTGTTTTTGTCACTGCTAGTTATAAATGGAAGTTTCCCAAAAAAAGGAAGTTTCTACTGGCACAAATAAACTAAATAATAATGGGATATATAAAATTATCAAGTCACCATGCATTTTTTTGTGAGAAAATAACACAAAATTGAAACTCATGGGCATTTTTCTTTCTCTAAATAACTATTGACAGTCATGCATTGGTTAACAATGGGATGTCTCTGAGAAATGTGTTGTTAGGCAATTTTGTCATTGTGTAAATATCATGTACTACATACTTAGGCTACATGGTGTAGCCTATTACTTCAAGCCTATGAACCTGTACTGCATGTTGCTGTGCTGAATACCACAGGCAATTGTATCAGTGGTAGCTTATGTATCTAAACATGGAAAAGGTGAAGTGAAAATATTAGATAGTAGGCAATCTTTGGCTCCATTATAGTCTTACCAGACCTTTGCTGTTTATATGGTGTGTTGTTGACCAAAACATTGGCATGTGACAGTAATTTCATACCTTATTTTGTATTCACATTTTAAAACTCGTATTTATTAAGAAAGCCTCCAACGTATTGAACTATCAATTCCCACAAAACCTAGATTCATGTCTGTCTCATCCCTTAACAACATGAAATCCTTTGACATGTGAATTGGTTGAGGACACTACTATCAATTCATATATTAAATATTAGTAAAGGTTAATTTTTCAATCTTTAAAATAAAAATATAAAAATATGCAATCTAATCTTTTCATATAGAAATAATTGGTTAAACTAACTGCTTTGCTATGCCTAAATGAGAAAGATGTACTCTGAGCCCAGAAAAGTGGTGTATCACACCCACTATTGCTTTTCCTTAAATCAGTTAGTCTTACATTTCAAGGACTACACTTTCCACTGCCAAATTCTGTTAGGTTAAAGTGTAAATTGTAGTCTTATAGGTTAACAATAGTCTAACATTGATAAATTCAGGGGTTCACCTTAATATATCGTTTAGGATGCATTTAACTGATAGTAAAAAAAACAAGACTTGAATTGACATAAACAATAAAGAAACTTATTGCAAAGCTATCAGTGGACTCACAAAATTGACTATGCATCTTGATTACCAAGCTTAGAAAATAGGCAGAAACTTAAGGAGGTAAAACAGAATCGAGATCATGTCAAAGAGGTAAGCCACCACTGGCATCATTGCCACGGGACACTTGATGTTGCTCTACTGTATTCCACCATGAGTGGTCACTCAGTGCCAGAGTGTTGCACTTTTGACACCTTCAGCCATCTCAGGTAAACTCTGAGTTTTGTTCCTTTGAGCATTCCCTCATGATTCGAAGTTGAGGCTGGACCATTAAGTCTATATCACATGTTTATGTACACTCTCTTAGGATGATCAGGTACCAAAATAAAAGTTCATCTCAAATACCCTTAAAATAATGAATAGATTATATTGAGATGTTAATGTTGATTTTTAATTTAATTTTTATACATATTTACATATTTTGTTTTCAGTATTATTATAACATATTTGTATATATTAATTTAATAATCAGGAAAAACTAAACTTTATTTTTGAAAATAGAAAAGCATACACTTAGGATTTTATTATGCATTAAGGCCATACATTTAAACTCAAGGTTCAGCTTGGCATTTAGAAACCTGTAATCATGAGTCACACACCTGGCTAAAAAAGTAAAAACATCTAAAGGCCACACCATATTTTGCCATAAATTATTTTTCAACATTTCTATGAAAATGTTTTTGAAGCATAAATAGTTCTCACCGTGATTTTGAAGTGTTTTGTTTGTTACAAGTGGTCTTATTTTCTGCTTTGTAAAATATGTTTGTGTTTTTAATGATTTGTTTTTGGAAATTACTGAAGGTGAAATTGAAATGTAAAGTCCAAGCAAAAAGCTGGACAGCAGCAAAATACAATATTATTAGAAGAAGAATTTTTCAAAACCAACACTGTTGATAAGCTAAAAATTAGTAATCATACTGTATATTTCCCCCTCAACATATATAGCAAATAAATAAATGTATAAGTGACTACAGAGTTTATTCATTCTACTATTAAACAAATATTTTTAATGTAATTACTCTTTAGGGCCACTGTAGAAGGCAGTGTGAGGGATACAAATGTAAATAAGATTTTGGATGTAATGAGAAGTGGTGGGATAAGATGCAATGTGGTAGATCTTCATTGGAGACCCAACTCTATCACTTCTTTACTGTGCCCATTTTGGGTTTTGTGGGTTGTTGTTTTTGTTTTGTTTTCATTTTTTGGATGTGGGGTCACACTACTGTTGTCCAGGCTGACGCTGAGCTTCTGGGTTCAAGTGATCCTCCTGCCTCAGACTCCCAAGCAGCTGGCTGTACAGGTGTGTGCCGCCATGCCCAGCTGACTGTGGCATTTTGGGCAAGAGTTGCTTAACCTCAATGGGACCTTTTGGAAAAAAATAGGGATACTGATACCTACACTAAATAAGGTATTAGATTGGGCATAAGAGGAAAGGAAAAGAGCCAATCATAATTGAATACAAAGTAATATGTACCAACCTTTGAGATAAATGTTTACAAGCATCAACTTAAATTACAAACTATATGTACAGTGTGGGAGATGGAGGTAGGTGACTGGTAAGTCTTAGGAACACAGATATTACTTCGAAAATCCATTGGAAGATGTGTCAGCCAGAAGCTGGCCAGAAGCAAATGGCCCTCTGAATGAAGAAAGTGAAGGAGAGTTAATGGAGAAACCATTTATGAAAGTGTAGGTAGGGCTAAAAGAAACTAATAAAAGATGATGTTCTGTAGGGCAAGCAACAGTGGGGAGTCTGAAGGGACAAAGGGAGTGGACAGTAACTAGCATCCAGAGATCTGGAACTGCAGGTGAGGGTCATCTGACTCAGCTGCAGCCTTCAGAAGTAGCGCCCAGTGGAGGCATCCTAGCAAATAAACACCTGGTTCCACTTCCCTCCTGACGTTATCTCTCCTGGTATTACAGGCCCTCCCATTGGTTGAGCACAACTGGAATTAGAGGGGAAGAGGTACCATTGACAAGATCTATAAAAGATTACTCCTGGGGCAAAGGGAAGGATGCAGAAATGTGAAAAATGGATCTGGAGAGACAAAAGGAAATGTCTGACGCAAAACGTGTAGAAATAAGAAAATGAGCTGGGTATGGTGATGCACACCTGTAAGCCCAGCATCTTGGGATACTGAGGTAGGAGAATCACAAGTTTGAATCCAGCCTGGACAAATTAGTGACTCACTGAGAACTTGTCTCAGATTTTTTTTTTCCTCTTTCCAGCAATTTATTAAAATAGAGGTCCAGGGCAAGGATGTGGTCAGGGGGAGCTCACTCAGCACAGGGGCCCTAGATTCTGCTGGAGTACTGCAGAGTCAAAACCCGGGACCCCACAGAGTGAAAACTGGCTCAAGCTGAGGGTGGAATCCAGAGATCCAGGCAGAGCTGCTGCGGGGCCAGGGCCAGGCGGTCCCGGACGCCTTCCTCACACAGCGACTTGTCTCAGATTTAAGAAAGAAAGAAAAAAAAATTTTTTAGGTCTATGCAAAGCCCTGGGTTCAATTACTAGTACTGAAAAAAAAAATACAAAAAGAAACAAGAAAATGTTACCTCCATGTATGTTCACTTGTGAGATCAAAGAGCTTTAACCCACTATTTTAACCCACTATATTTGAACCCACAACCACTAGGTTCTACTAGCCTCTGACTTTCAGAGAAGGGATTATTCTAGGCTAGCTAGGGTTTGTTTTAGTACCTGCCCTGTTCTAAATTGTAGGCTCATGGATTGTTTGGTGATTAAATTGTTAAACATTGAGCAATTACACCAGTTTAAAATTTTTTTAAATTTTTAATCAGTATATGTTTGCTGTACATAATGATTACATTTTCCATGGGGAGTTGCTACATGTACATAACACATCTTAATTATTTTTTCATCCCCTTCTCCACCACTCCCCCACTCTATCTCTTGGACCCTTACCCATTTGTAAAAGACCTGTCTTCATATTTCCCAATATTTTCTCTTTTGCTCTTTACTTATATTTTGGGTTTCTCAAATAAGAGAAACCATATGATATCTAAGTTTTTATGTCTGATTTATTTCACTAACATTATGGTCTCAAGGTACATCCATTTTCCTAAAAATGACTCGTTTATCCTTCTTTATGGCAGAGGTAGTACTCAGTTGTGTAAATGTACCACAGTTTCTTCATCTATTCATCTGTTGATGGACATACATGCTGCTTCCAAGATTTAGCTACTATGAATTATGCTGCTATAAATGTGGGTATGCATGTATTACTGAAATATGATGTCTTTAACTCTTTCAGGAAGATACCTAGAAGGGGAGTAGCTGGGTTGAATGGAATTTCCAGTTTTAGTTTTTTAGGGACTCTCCAAATTGATTTCCGTAATGGTTGTACTAGTTCATTCCTACCAGCAATGTAGAAGGTTTCCCTTTCTCTGAAGCCTTACCAGCCTTTGTTATTGGTTGATTTCTTGATGGTGGCCATTCTTTTTGGAGGGAGATGGAATCTTGGTGTTGTTTTAATTTGCATTTCTTGAATGACCAATGATGGTGAACATTTTTCTGTATTTATTGGCTATTTGTCCTTCTTCTCCTGAAAGTGTTTATTTCAGTTGCCCATTTCTTGATTGGGCCCTTAAATTGGGGGGGGGAGTAGTCTGATTTTCTTGAGTTCTTTATATATTCTAGATATTAGTCCTCTGTCTGAGAAATAGCTGGCAAAAGTTTTTTCCCCACTCTATAGGTTATCTCTTTACTCTGTAGATTGTTTCTTTTGCCATACAGAAGATTTCCAATTTGATATGACACCATTTATTGTTCTTGATATTATTTCTTATGCTATTGGGATTCAGAAAGTCCTTACCTATGCCCATGTCTTCCAGAGTTTTACTTAGCTGATCTTCCAGGAGATTGTTTCTGTTTCAATATTTAGAATTTTGATTGATTTTTTGGTTTAGTACATGGTGAGATATAGGGTCTAGATTCAATCTTCTGTGTGTGGATAGCCAGTTTTCCCAGCACCACTTGTTAAAGAAGCTGTCTTTCCCCCAGTGTATGCTTTAGGCCCCTTTATCAAAAATCAGATAACTCACTATGTCTGAGGTTGTTTCTGCATCCTCTATTCTGTTCCACTGATCCATATGTTTGTTTTTGTGCCAGTACCATGCTGTTTTTTTTTAATCACTGTAGCTTTGTAATATAACTTGAAATCTAGAATTGTGATGTCTTCTGTTTTGCTCTTGTTACTCAGGACTACTTTTTCTATTCTGGGTCTTTTCTGGTTCCATGTGAATTTCAGGATTGTTTTCTCTAGTTCTATAAGGAACACTTGTGGGGGGGGGTCCTGGGAATCAAACTCAGATCCTTGTGCTTGCAAAGCAAGCACTCTAATGACTGAGTTGAATCCCCATCCCTGAGGAACACTTTGTTGTTCTTGTCATTGTTTTTTAATTTTGTTTTTTATTTATTTTGTTTTTTTGAGACAGGATCTTGCTATGTAGCCTGGCTGGCCCCAAACTGTGGTGATCCTTCTGCCTCAGCCTCCCGAATGCTGGGATTATCAGTGTGCACCACTATGCCCAGCTCTGTATGACCATTTTGACAATACTGGTTCTGTCTATTGGTTTACAGGGAATAGCTTCGATTTTTTGATGTCCTCTTCCATCTCCTTTCAGAGTACTGTAGCTTTTGTTGCAGATGTCTTTCACTTCCTTGGTTAGGTTAATTCTTAAGTATTTAATTTTTCTTGATGCTATTTTGAATGGTTTTGTTTTCCTGAATTCTTTTTCTGTGAGTTCATTATTCGTATACAGGAATGCTATTGATTTTGTGTACATTTTCTATCCTGCTGCGTTGCTGAATTTGGTCATTTAATCTAGAGGTTTTTTAGTGTAGAATTTTTTGGGTCTTTGTAGAAGATCATAACATCTGAAAATAATGATAATTTGACTTGTTTCCTTCCTGCGTATTCTTTTAGTGCTTTCTCTTGCTTGATTGCTCTGGCTAATGTTTCAAGCTGAACAGGAGTGGTGATAGTAGACAACTGTCTTAGTTAGATTTGCTAGAACCAATGGTTGTAAGAGAGCAGATTTAGTAGAGGACATTTATAGATTACAGTATTCACCCAGAAGCCAAATGCAGAAGGTGCCGAATGTCCATCTAGGCACTGGAGACCCAAAAGATCCAACTGAGGGCTGGGAGCCCACAGCACTATCCCATGTACGTCCGCGTCTGCACATGATGGCTGGAGCCAGGATACGATGCTCACAGCAGAGATGACAACCAGAGCTCCTCCAAAGCAACAGCAGCCATCCTCGACGACAGCAAGGCCCCGAGCTCCTTCCTCGATGAGGACAGCCGAGTTCCTTTTGGGAGAACCAGCCGCAGCAGAGCTTCTCTAGGGAACAGCCCACCACCTAGCTACAGCTCCCACTCTGCTTTATGTTGCACCAGCAACAACCCTCAGGTGGATCTCATACACCCAGCATCACACCAGCTCAGTCCGGCTGGGCGTTCTGGCTCAAGTTGACCACATTAGGTCCACCACAACAACCTTGCCGTATTCCTGATTTTAGAGGAAAGCTTTCAGTGTTCCCCATTTAATTTGGTGTTCGCAGTAGTTGTCATAAACACCTATTGAGATAGATCCTTCTGTACGTATTTTCTTCAGAATTTTTATCATAAATGGATGTTGGATTTTGTCAGAGGCTTTTTCTGCATCAATTGAGATAAGCATGTGGGTTTTTGTCCTTGCTTCTTTTTACATGATGTGTTTCACAGCTTTTTTTTTTTTTTTAAAGTCTCCTCCTCACTCAGTGAAGAAATGGTTCCTCCGAGGAGCCATGTAAGCCGTTGCAGAGCCTGGATCTTGATGACCATCGCTGCATCCCCTGCTACTCCTTCTCACTGTTGTGGACCCTGTCAAATGAAGCTAATCTTGTCACTCCTTTTTCTGTATGCTGTTCCTCTTTTTCCAGAAGATGTTTAACATCAATTACATGGAACCAAGAATGGAGATACCTAGAATGAAGTTATGAAGCCCGCACTGTGAGACTGTCTTTGGAAGCAAGCAGGGCTGAAGACAAGGACACAGGTGGAGGTGAGGAGGAGGAGGAGGAGGAAAAGGAGAGGAAGGAAGAGGAGGAGAATAAACGTTTATAGCAAATTTATTATAGTGTAAACTCCTTGAGATCAAAGAGCACAGTTCATTCATTAATATATTGCCAGAATATCTGGAAGAATGCTTCGGTTGTGTAAAACATTTAATGAATGGTGTCTGAATCAAGCTGTTAAGAAAATCAACAAATTTAAGAGCTAAAAAAGGACCCATAAATCCAAGTCCCTTTTTGAACAGAAGAAAGCGAATCCTAATCAGGTAGAAGTGCAGCATTGGTCTCAGCACACAAAGAAGGAAAAGCAATTAGAACCAAATATGAGTGTTTACTAACAGTGTTGGGAGGTGGGGAGGGAATGGAATGCAATTTGTTGAAAAGCCTGGGATCAATGAACACCAACTCTGTTGATATTTCCTTTAAATTTCTCAGATATTTTCTATTCTGGTATTACTCTTCTGATCCAGGGCCTTACCATGTATCACCGTGTGTCACCAATGAAGATAATCTAATCCATTGTGCTAATTTTACCATAGAAGAAAGTGACTTGCTTCAGATCGTAGAAGGCATGTATTTTGCTCCCTCTTGAGCTATTTTCAAATTTTGCCCAAAGAAGAATGGAATTCTAACCTATTGGCAAACATGGATGCTGTCTTCCCTTTCCTAGCCTTCTTTGCAGCTAGGATAGCTATGGAACTTGGTTCTGGCCGATGCAACCTATTTGGAATTCTACTATTAGTAAATGGAATATTTTACTTTCTTAATAAATAGGACAGATGTAACCTTTGTTGTTTTTGCTTCCTTTTTTGTCTGCCTTGAATATAAACTTGTTACCTAATGGAGTTATGGAACTGTATTGCAACTGTGAGATAATAAACATGTAAGCAAAAGCCACCATGCTAAACGTAGTGGAATACGTAGAAATATCTATGCTGAGGTTCTGTTTGTGTAGTATGATGAAACTGTTGAATAATTTCAGACATTATCAGAAAAATTACTGTCAGAAAAACAACCGAAAGGAAGGAGGGATTTATTTTGATCCACAGTTTGTAGAGGTTTCAAGCCAGCCTTGGCTGGCTCCATGGCAGGGCTGAATGGCAGAGGATTATGACAGGGAAGAATTGCTCATGGCATGGTAGGTAGGAAGCAGAGGTAGATCAAGGGAGGAGGGAAGAAGACAGACCCTTCCAGGCCACGCCTCCAGTGACCCACCTCCTCCCACCAGGCTTTACCGTCCACCATCACTGTAAACTTAACAGTGGACTAATCCATTGATGTGTATCACACCCCCATGACCCAACCACCTCCCAAAAGCTCCACATATGAGCACATGAGGCTTCCAGGGGACATCTAGATATAAATCATAACATGCTATTAAAAAATTTAAAGATAACCTTCAAAATCAGGGACAGAATATATAACCTTCACATCAATGAAAAGAAAGGTAAGTGATGGAAATTTTTGCAAATCTATTCAAAACCGAGAAAAGAAAGAAAAACAAATGCAAATACAAAAAAATAAGATGGTTATTTATGTAAAATTGTATTAGGACACAACAAATGTTTAATTTTAACCAATTAGAAAATGAATTATCCAAATCAATGCAGTCTTGAAATTGTGTGACAGACATACCTAAACAAAGGCTCAAAGGTTAAAAATCGAGGGATACAGCTAGGCACAGTGAGGCACACCCAAAGTCCAGCTAGTTAGGAGGCTAAAGTAGGAGAATCATTTAAATCCAGGAGTTCAAGGCCAGCCTGGTAACATAGCAAGGCCCCATATTAAAAAGCAAAAACAACAACAAAGATGGGGGAGGAGGAATACAAAAAAGGAGTAGTGCCAGGCATGTAATGCATCCCTGTAATCCCAGCACACAGGAGGCTGAAGCGGGAGGACTGCTGCAAGCTCAAGGCCAGCCTGGACAACATAGCAAGACCCATATTAATATCAGATTAAAGAGAATTTAAGGGATAAAACCTCCTGCTTGTCTTTCCCAAATGCTGGGATTATAGGCACAGGCCACTACACCTTGGCCATTTCACATGGAGTGAGGCTGGGAGTATGAGCTCAATGGTACTTACCTAGCATGTATAAAGCCCTGGGTTTAATTTCTAACCCTGGAAAAAAAAGGTAAAAGATGAAATTGCTATGTAGAAACAGTTACTGTTTACATATTGGATATTGTCTTGAGCATTTTCCTTTGCTTTTTCCCCCCAGTGGAAATGACTGTATATTTATCTTCCAAAGGAAGTTAATACATAATAATTATAGGGAAACATAGGCAATGCTGAAAGCAAAAATGAAAAATAAATACTAGTCTTATATCTGGAGATAATCCTATAATATTTCATATACTATATCCTTCCAGACATTTTAATGAATATGTATAAATACACATTTTTTAAAAATGATATCAAAATATTTGTTCCCTTTTCACCTATGGGTATAATGTAAATGTCTTGCTATAACAACAACTATCCTTTTATACCACATCAATGTCTACTTTTTTTTTTTTTTTTTTTTTTTTTTTTTTTGGTGCTGGGGACCGAACTCAGGACCTTGTGCTTGCCAGGCAAGCACTCTAACCACTGAGCTAAATCCCCAGCCCATCAATGTGTATTTATTACCTACTATAATTTACCCTAATATTTCTCAATGCGTATTTTTATAAAGCTGAAATATAACCATGTATCATTTTCCATCTTGCTTTTTTCACTTCCTTTAAAATAAGCAATTTCTGGCCAAAGATAAATCTGAATGATCAAATGATATTTTATTTCTGTGCATAATTTCTTTTTTTTTTCTGTCCATAATTTCATTATCTATCACTCTCATTGAACATATAGGGCATTCAGAATTCTTCACTTGTAGATATTACAACAATTACTATTTTTTTAGAATACATTGAAATGAGTCTTAGGTCCCCTAGCTTTGTGTCAAAATTATTCTAAACATGAAGAAGCTGCCAGCAAAGAATTAATTGAATGTTTAGTAATTAATACTTAATATTTATGTAATTAGCATATCTTCCCTGGGCAAATCAAAATTTATGATTTAATAATGTTGAATTTAATTGCTGATTATAGTCTTCATAATACAGTTGGTCTTCTTAGGAAGGATATGCAGATAACAGCATTTATTTCTGTTTTATGAACTTAAGCAGCTTATTAAAATTTTTAGTTTTCACAGACTTTATAGGCTTTTTTTCTTTTTGATATTTTGTGGGTGGTATCTGTGGTTTACTGCATGCTAAATCCTTTATAGTATAGTCCCCCAATCATGACATCCTTCTTCCCCAAGTATCTGCTTCCAAAGGACCTGTCAGGTCTTGGGCGTGAATGCTGCAGCCTCAGAGCAGTAGGGAGAACCTGTTAGGTGAGGCTGAGAATCTCACAGGAATTAACCACTCAGACCAAGCACAGAGCTGTGTCAGGGCTGAGCTGAGAGAGCTGGTGGGGAGAATTCAGGATCCTCAGCCTGAGGGCACAGGACAAAGGCAGATATTGGGAAGTCAGAGAGCTATGTTAGGAATCAAAAAGCGAGGAACAAAAGAATGGAGCAAAAAGACAGACTTAGTAGAGTCCAAAGTCTGAGACTGCCCACATGCCTGGCTGGAAGTTGTTATGCCAGCTTGATTTGACTTCCCTTCATAAGGCACAAGAAGGTGTGTTCGTGGGGTCAGGAGAGAGCCATCACCAGCATGTCTCTCCTCACTTTCCAGCTTTCCTCCTTTGGGTTCAGTAGTATCACAGTTTCCCTATGATAACAAATAGATGGCTCCGTATCAGTTCGTGGCTGTTACTATACCAAATTACCACAAGCCACGTTGCTTCAAACAACACAAATTAATTGTCCTTTGATTCCGGAGGTCAGAAGTCTGAAATGGTTCTCAATGGTCTAACATCAAAGTGTTGGCAGAGCTGTTTTTCTCTCTGGTGGCTTTAGGGAGTATCTGCTTTCATGCCTTTCTCATAAAATATCAAACTCTAGACTTACAGAGACCTGACAGGAATCATTTGGCTGTGTGATTACTTGTACAAATGCTTCCAGACGTGAGCTATAGGTGTCCTCTTTGAAAACTAAGCAGCCCCAAGTAGGGCATTTGTATTCTACAAAGCGTTCTTCCTATCTTGCCATAGAAACAAATGAACAGGAAGGACTTCGCATGGGACAAATCCTGAGGCCATGAAAAGGGAGAGACAAGGATTTAGAAGGAGGGAGGTCTCTGCTTCTACTCACACCACTCTCCAGGGAATAGGAATAAGAACTTCCAGATGAGATAACCTAGGAACTTATTCCACTACCAGGGCAGGGAGTTTTTACAATTATTGCTCTGCAGGATTTGATGACTGCTATGAACCACAGGCTATTCTGTGTTTCCCATTCTTCTCTTTCAAAATTAGATTTTTAAAAAAATAAAATAGTAGCCAGGTGCAGTAGCATGTACTTATAGTCTGCCTAGAGTGGCAACACTTGGTAGGCTGAGGGAGGAGTTTGAGCGTGGGAGTTTGAGACCAAGCCAGGCAACATAGTAAGACCTCCCTTCAAAAAAAAAAAAAAAAGAGTAGTGGCTTTTCCATTTTACTGTATGATTTCTAGAGGGAAGATTGGAGGCAGATAGCTCATCTTTTAGTTTATAAGCTGCCACACCATGAGGTATCATATGTGTACATTATAAAGAAGACTAAGAATTAACCAGAGACTCTAAACTTTCTGGATGCAGAAACTGAAGAGGACTTTGGTGATCTCACACACAGAGAGGAAAACAATGTGTGGGATGAAAGATACACATGGATATCTGAGTGACTGGAAGAATGGAATACCCAGAGACTCAGGTGCCTCTCAATCTCCTCTTTCTCAGTATTGAAAATCTTCAGCTTGCCACGTGGCTAGCCAGAAAGACAATGTATTTCTCAGCCTTGCTTGCAGCTAAATTGTTCATATGACTTAGTCAGTGGCAGTGGGATCTGAGTGGAAGGACGTCTATGACTTCCAGGTCATATTCTTAAGGGGGAATAGCCCCTTCCCCTTCTTCCTTCCTTCCTTCAAGTCAAAATATGATATGACATTGAGTCATTTTGACCATGAAGACCAAGAGACCAGCATATGATAAGTGCCGAACATACTCCCAAGCAGAAAGATTAGAGTAATAACGTCATGTGTACTTACATTCAGGTCCATCTAATTTCTATTATATCCACGCCACTCCACTCCTTATATGAAATATTCTGAAGCAAACCCAAAATATCATACTATTTTTCCTGTAAAAATCTCTGCATATTTAAAAGATAAGAATTCTTTAAAAAATAAACAGGAGTTTGAAATGTTTTTGAGAAAAGCAAATCTGGAGATAGAGTGGACAGTTGAACTTGTCTATTTAACATTCTGGCCAGAAGAGGCTGTTTCGCCAGCATGCTCACCTGGATGGTATTTAAGACCTTGTTAGTAGGTGACATAAATCAGAGGAAGTGGTTCCCTTACTTGAGAATGCCCAAAGTACATTGGTTTAGATAAGCATGGCTTTTTCAGGTAGAGCAAAGAGTGTGAATGATTGGGATAAATACCCAGGGGATAGAAAGATTTAATAAACATTGTTCCCACTACCACAAAACCATTTCTCCTTTTATCACTGGGGACAACCACTGTTGGCTCCACACTTATTCCCAAGGCACCAGTTATTTGTTCAGGAGTGGCCGTGGATCTCAATCATGGCTAAGACCTAAAGGAAAGTCTGCTGGGGCTTCTAGGGAAACTTCTCAGTACTTCAGGAACTACTCATAGTTGCCCGGATGGAGTACTGTGATGGAATGTGATGGAACTGCTACAGTTATCTTGTTATCATGAGAGAATTCTAGAACCACTCAGGAGTCTTGGTGTGGAGACTGAGGATGAGGCCACCATGGAGTTGGTTTGTGCTGCAGTTTCAAGCCTCTCTTAAAGCCAGCCCTCACTCTGGACCTTTGAGTTACATGAGGCCTGAACCAACAATTTGCCCTTGTTGTTTAAATCATTTTAAGAAGAATTTTCTCTTACTTGCAATACAAAATGCTCTTGCTTGATAGGGAAGTCCACAAGGCCAATATTTTTTAAGAATTTGATGTCATCTCAATTTTAGCATGGACAGGTAATGTGTCTGCATAAAACAACAACAGCAACAATATGACCCCCCACACACACACACTTAAACATACCTATTGGTGCTCTTGCAATTAGTGCCTATTGCTCTTTGACAGCTTCCTGCAGGTTTCTGTAATGGCTATGACTTCAACAAGCACTGGCCAGTGGCTGCAGTAATGGTGGTGCTTAACGACATGGGGAAATAGCAAAGCCAGTTGTGAAGCCAGTTTCTGTGAAAGAGTTCTCTGGGTAGAGAAATGCCATGTGTATTTCTGTACAATAAAACCTGCTTTGGTTATGGATAGACTTAGTTGTTCTTTGTAGAGGCACAACATGCAAGTATTGCTCTAATATTTGTTCAACACATTCAACAAGGTAGACAAGAGTATGAAAAATTATATCTTTTTTAAATATTAGAGGCAGAAGGGAGGGCAGATGGTGTTCACGGAGGGCTAGAAAAACATAATATACCATACTGGTTAGAGATGATGCAGCCTTCAGAATTGTGGTCATGAGGCCCTCATCACCTGCATGTGTTTTCTTTTTTTTTGGTGCTGGGGATTGAACTCAGGGCCTTGCACTTGCCAGGCAAGCACTCTAACCACTGAGCTAAATCCCCAGCCTCATTTTCTAGCAGTGATGTTTGTAGCAATCAAGACGGTGGTGTGAATCTATCAGCAGACAATTACTGAGGTCACCCTTAAATGTTTTTCCTCTACAGTATATGGAAAGGGGAATCTTTTTCCCCTTTTATTTTCCATTTAGGAAAATGGTCAGTTGTTCTTCAACTTTGGTGCTTGGGAAGACTGCATTTTTGGATCCCATTGTGAGGAGCTGTTGAAAAAGTCATAAGACTGCAGTTCAGAAGAAAGGAATAGAGCAAAGTAATTGAGAAAATGCCTCCTTTTGATACAGATGTACTGGACTATTACAATCTACTGGTCTACAGCAATCTTCTAGAAATTATTGAAATTACTGAACTCTAGAAATTATTATGAGAGAGTTCATTACCCACTTGGGCTTCACTGTAGAGCAGGTGGTACATGACCACATGGAAGAGATTGAGGCCTTCCATTTAAAGGAAGCACACAAGAAGGGTTGGTTACAAAATAAAATTCCTGCAGTAAACAGAAAACAAGAGAAATTCTCACAGAATGCAGAGGAAAAGCCCAAAGAAATTAAGATGAGAAAAAGACAGATATAGAGAGTCTGTCCAAGAGATACAATATACATATAATAAGAATACCTGAAACAGAGGACAAAGCAAATGAAGCTGAAACAATAATTACGGAACTATTTGAAGAAAACTTTCCAGAGTTGAAGAACAAAGTAGGTCTTCAAATGAAGGCTCACAGAGTACCTTTAAAATTTAATGAGAAGCAGGCAACATCTAGACATATCCTCATGACTTTTTAAAATTTCAACAATAAAGAAAAAAATTTGCAAGTATCCAGACAGAGAAAGCAGGTTACCTATAAAGGGGCAAAAGTCAGGTTGACCTTAGATTTTTCTCCCACAATTCTAAATTCTAGAAGACAATGGAACAACATCTACAGAGTTTTAAGGGAAAATAATTTTGAACCAAGAATTATATACCCTGCCAAGGTAGTATTTGTGTATGAAGGCAATTGGAAAATATTCTCAGATACCAAGGGGTTAAGAAAGTATATTGACCAAGAACCTTCTCTGAAAATTCTGGTGAATGATTTACTGCAACCAACAGAAAAATTAGAGTAGAAAGATAGTCATATGGAAGATTTGATGGTTAAGAACATAAAGTCTAAAACCATCACATATAGGGCAATAAACCTAAATAAAAAATAGGTTTGTGGGCTGGATCTAAACTTTTCAGTTTATATAGTTTTAAACTGTCATAGTGCATACCATATATTCAGTGTAAATAAATACTGTTTTATTTTTGCCATGTAAAAAAAAAAAGAGAAAGAAAAATGGCCACTTTGTGGACTATTTGCCAGGAAGAGTATTCACACTTTTCAACAAGTCCTTTGCCAGGGAAATTATCTGAAGTCATGTATCACTTATTAGGTAAATGGAAGACAGCATATGAATATTTCAGAAAAGCAATCTACGCCTACGTAAATTTAGCCTAGAGAAGTACCGTTTGTTAAAATTCCCTAGACAAGGACCTGCAGAAAGACAGGCTTGTTTGCATTTTTGTTATAAGCACCTGGAACTCAAACGTTAGAGATTTATTGTTTAATTATAACATGTGCCTGAACATTTGCATTAGCAAATCAAGCATCTTATTTGGAATCTAAATTCTAAGGGAATGGGATTAGTAACCACACATTTGCCAGGAATGTTGGGGTTGGGGTTGAGGTTGGGCAACTCTTGAAAGAGACCAAAATATCCTGTGATTGGATGAAATCCTGGTGGCAAGAGTGCAAAGCCCCTGCTAGCAAAGACCAGCAAACAAGGACATACAGCAGTCATGGAAACACTACCAGAATGATTAGTGACTCTAGACCAGATTCAGATAAAAAAAAAAAAATAGGGGAGCTTAGGAAAATGATGGAAACCATAAATGTCCAACACAGGAAAGAAATGGAATCCTTGAAACAGATTTAAACAGATATCCAGGAGATTAAAAATTCCATCGTAAGTATAGTCAGTAGAATGAAACAATGAGAAGATAGCATTTCAGATATATGAGACAAAATTGTGATTAATGATTGAGAAAAGAAAGAGTTCTTCAAAATGATAAGGAACCATGAAAAATCGGTACAACAGCTGCTAGATGACACAAAAAAAATAACATGAGATTGACCGAAGTCAATGAAAAAGCAAGGGATAGTACAAATGACATAAAGAACCTGTTCACAGAAGTAATGACAGAAAACTTCCCAAGTATGGAAAAAGAACTTGACCTTGACATACAGGCAAGTGAGGCATACAGTGCTCCAATTAGCCATGATCAACAGAAACACTATCAGAAATAATGCTGAGGGTCAGAACTCAAATGTCTAAGGTTGACAAGGCAGGTTACTCTTATTGTTACCCTTCACAGTTTGAGAAACTGAAAGTTTCCAGGGTTGAAGGAACTTGGCTTGCCCTGACAAATAGGTGCAAAAATTTAGCCAGCGGGTACAAATGGACACCTAAGTAGGAAGAGGCAAAGAATCAATCTGGATGTAAAACTAGTAGCCAAATCCTAAACCAGAGAGCCATGAGTGTTGGCCTGGGAGAGAAAAGATAAATCAGTCAACTTGACGTATCTTAGGAGTAGGTTTTGCCAACAATCTCTTCAGAACTGGAAAAACTTTTTAAGATGATAGTCTGTGGAGGTCACAGCCAGGAACCTAAAGAGCATATTAATGTAATGTCTGTTCCTTTCCTCTCATTTATGAAAAACTCAAGAGATCTGGCTTTGTGATAATTATGAGACCTCAGAGATATCACTATTTCAAATCATGCTAGCTGCTACAGGCCCCCTAATTTTTGAACTATTCTTATGTATTGTTTCCCTAAGGACATAGATTATGGGTTTTTTAAAAATACTTTCAAAAGATCTGTCTCCCTGTTTCCTGTTACCTATCTTTTATCTTGCTTTGTGAAAGGGACGGTAAACAAGGGATGGAGGAGGTAGGGAGAGGAGGGGAAGGGGAAGAAAAGAAATTAAGATGTGCTATGTACATGTACCAACTCCCCAAGATGAAAGTAATCATTATGTACTGCAAGCATGTACTAATACAAAATTTTTTAAAACCAGGTATGAAATGAGATAACTTTTTTCCCTCTATTCCTCAGCAACATTGAGGGGTCAGTCATGGATACAAAATAATATTAATATTAACCATCAAAAAACATTTTCAGTTCTGAGTCTCTGTAATGCAGTGACTGGCTCATAGTGGATGCTTGATCCATATTTGGAAGTAAGTAAATGAATCATTAAACCAGGTTGTAGGCGTCCTATAATTTGATAAGGTCTCAGAAGGGTAATTTATTTATATAGTCATCTTTCTCTCCCTTTATAGTTATTTTATCATTTCCTCCTCCACAAGGGATTTGGAAAAGCTTGTGATAATACATATAATCAAATAGAAAATATGAATAATAAATAAGTTTAGCATCACAAGAAATATGCATTAGACCAAAACAAGTTCATGGATTGAAATGAGATATACGAGCAAGACGGCTGTACCTAATTATCTCAGATTTGGATTGAGTTTTTTCCTGAAAGAAATGAAGGCCAATCATGATCCTCTTGACTACAAAGGCAAAGGATTTTGGTTTGTCGAGCTTTTATTGGCAATTAACTCCAAAAGAAATTTCTGATGTGGGGCTTTATATCTGGAACATTAAAGATGTGTTCAACAGTGTCTTCAAAGATTTTCTAACAGCAAATCCAAAGAGCTTTCCTGGAGCTGTGTCCTTTAGCATGAAACCTGACACAAGATCCATATAGCACAGCTCATTGAAAGCAATTTCACTAGATACCCAGGAAATACTCCTTGAGATTGAAACCAAAAATTTAACTAAATCAAACAACACATCCAGAAAATCCAGAGGAATACAAGTCCTTCAAACAACTCTATCAAAATCACCACTTTGAAGCAGACCTTTAATAAGAGTGGGGAACAGCTCATTGGCATTTATGTTCTCCATGAAGGCCTGAAGGGTGGTGCTTCTACCTTGTTGCTTGGTGGCAGCATTTAGTTATCAGATGTGATTTTTTTTACAAGCTTTTATGAAAAATGAAGCATCTAACCAAAACCTTCTGCAGGATGAACAACAAGCCCTCTGTTCCAGTTATCTAGCGCTGCCTACTAAAACACCCCAAAATGGGGTTGTCTAAAACAACAATAGTCATTACTGTGATCTCTCATGATTAGTGGGATTGGCTCGACTCTGCAGGTAGGGGTGTGTGTGTGTGTGTGTGTGTGTGTGTGTGTGTGTGTTGGGGTTTGAACCCAGGACTGCTGAGCTACATCTGCAGCCCTTTCTAATGACAGGCTGGCCTTGAAGTTGTGACCCTTCTATCTCAGCCTCCTGATAACAAGGTAGCTCTTGCTTAGCTTCCCAGTCGCTCACTCACAAGTCTGCTGCCGGGCTGGAGGCTGGAACAGTGTTGCTCCCAAGGCAGCTTTCAGTGTAGTTTCTGCAAGTGGTCTCCTCAGCAGCTGAAGTCAGCACAGCTGGACTTCTCTCAAGGTTGCTCAGGACTCTAAAGGCCCCAAGAGAGGGAGAGAACCACATGGAAGTCATATTACATTTTATGACATATTCCAGAACACTGTCACTTCTACATTCCATATCTTTTCCCTCTGAACCTTTCTAGGTTTAAAGGAAGGTTGATGGGGAAGTAACAGGGTTCAGAAGAGTATGTGAGATCAGAAACATTATTGCATCTATTTTTGTAATATACAGTCTGTCCTACCTCCTTATTTCCAAGGTATGCTGAGGGAAGACCCTCAGTAAAAAGGTAGTCGCTAAGGACTAGGGAAGGAGGAGAGGGAGGGGAACGGGGACACCAGTGTCTGATGGGTATGGAACTTCAGTGTTGCAAGATGAAAAAGTTCTAGAGATCTAGTGCACAACAGTGTGACTATATTTAACAATACTGAACTGTATACTTCAAAATATGATGACAAATTTTACATATATATAGAAAGGATGTGAGTCAGGGAAAAATACAGTCCTGCTTTAGCCCCCTCAATGGAGTTATCTGGTCCACCAGGAGACAGATCTGGAAGAATACAGAAATCGACTCTTGCTAAGATGTTAAAATAAAGCTTTTTATAAGAACAAATAGCTGGGAGTTAATGCTCCATTCGGGTGACTTAAACTGGAGTCATTATCGTCCAGGACTAAGGCAAGAAGACATTAGTTACAAATAAACAGAAAAACCCAACTCTATAATTCATTTATTCAGGGTTTTTACAGTTATGTCCACTTAATTCCAAGAAGAATAGGAGGCAACTAACAATCCATTAATTATTCTTAATCTTTTTAACTACGTAATACTAGAATGTCTGTACTTGAAACTCTACTGACTCTCATATGAAATGCTGTCCCAGGAATCCTCAATCTGATGTGTTTCAAGGATGAAATACACATGAAGTTCAAATCTTCAACAAACAGATGGGTCTGTCTTTTGGAGGAAGTCATTTAGAACTGACTTTGAATAATCTTGATAGTAGAAAGTCTTCGCCTGCTGCTTTATTTAAATTGAGCCTCCTAACCTAATGAAATTCATGAGAAGCTACCCCTGGGTTCTCCCGCTGAAGACCTTAGGAGCCACGAACTTCAGGGCAGCCTTAGGATGATCATACCAGGAAGAAAAGGAGTTTGTGAACTGAGATCTGAACATATCCATGCTTGTAGATAATTACATTCCCGGATCTCTCTCCATTATTGGTTTCAGCATTAAAAACTCTAACTTCCCACAATGTCCATAAAATTGAATTTTAAACAATAGGTTTAAATTTGAGGAGATTCGTTCATCTGATTGCCTGTTTCTTTTTGTTTGTTTTTTTTTTCAGAGACTGTGTTGCCCAACCTGGCCTCTGACCCACAATCCTCCTGCCTTAAACTCTCCGAGTGCTGGGATTTCAAGTGTGTGCCACATGCCACCATCTGTGTTCCTTTTACATGCCACCATACCAACCCAATAACAATCAGAGAATATTTGCCTGGAATTCTGAGGTGCCAGGACTCCAACTCTGCCAGCCCCGCTCCCCACAAGGAAGATGTCCTGAGAGTGTTCCCCAGGCCCTTCTTGTGCAGAGGTCAGTGGAAAATGCGCGCCAGGGCAGCTGATCTGTTCTCAGGCCCCTGCGGTGAGCATGGTAGATGCTGTTCCTTGTTTTCCCAATAGTTCCTTGCCTGTAGAATTGTCAGCACTTTTTTATTTTATTTTATTTTATTTTTTTTTTGTTTGTTATTTTATGTGCTAGGGATCGAACTCAGGGCCTTGTGCTTGCTAGGCAAGCACCGCTAACCACTGAGCTAAGTCCCCAGCCAGCACTTTTTTAAAGACAGGGTCTCACTATGTTGCCCCAGAATGGCCAGAAACTCCTGATCATCCTACCTCAGCCTCCCCAGTAGGTTGGATTACAGGCACATATCAACATTAAAAATAAAAACTTTTATAGAGGGATGATACTCATACACCGAAAGCAGCAATCCTAAGCAGGGAGCTTGATGAATTACTGTGTATGTATATGCTTTTGTCATCACCACACAGATCAAGGTACAGAAAAGTCCCATCGCCTCCAAAATTTCCTTTTTGCTGCTTTTTGGTCTATGCCCCAGCCCCATGGAGAAGTACCAGTTATTCTAACTTTTGTCTTCATTGATTACTTCTTTCCATTCTTGGATTTTGTATAAGTAGACTCACGCAATAGGTATTCTTCTAAACATGGCTTCTTTCATTCAACTTAATATCTGAGATTCATTCATGCTCTTGCTTGTATCAGGAGTTTATACTATTTTATTGTTGTACAGTATTCAATTTTATGAATATAGTACAATTTGTTTAACATTTCTTCTATTGAGGGACATCAGGCAGGTTTCACTTTGCCTACTACGAATAAAGCTGCGATGAACCTGCTCTTACCTGCTTTTTCTATCCACCTTTCATTGAGCTTTTTTCCAATGGTGTTAATCCCTCTGTATTTTGGGGCTGGCTTGCCTTTGTCCTGTGACTTCAAAAAAGTCCTCCATTACAGAGCCACTCAGTGTGGGCCACTGTCATCGAGTTTGGGAACTGTTCAACTTCAGCTGAAACTAAAGGTGGGCTGAAGGAGTTGCTGAAAACCATTTCCTACACTCTGTCTTTGGAGCGAAGGTTCTATTCTAGCATTATTAGATCTGTCCATGGGTCCCCCAAAGCAGGGACCTTAGATGTGTGGTAACCCTCTGTACAGAACTGAGAGCTGCTAACCAAAGTCCATGTTCCCTCTCTCTCTCTCTCTCTCTCTCTCTTTCTCTCTTTCATGCTCGGGATTGAACCCAAGGCCTTCACACTGCACTACATCTTCAGCTCTTTTTATTTTGAGATGGGGTCTCCCTAAATTGTTATATTGCCCACATTTGGCTCAAACTTGCCATCCTCCTGCCTCAGCCTCCAAGAGTGCTGGGATTATAAGCCTGTGCCACCACACCCAGCAAGATGTTCTCCTGCTGGGTATTCATCTGGCCCATAGTGCCCAGCTTTCCTTGTTAGTTAAGTGTGGTCAGCTGATTGAGTTCCAAGGAAAGTAGGCGGAAGTGCACGGCCTTCTGTGAGCACTATCAGTCCTGATCCACAACAATCCTCTTAAGCAAACTACTCCATGCTTGCTCCTCTTCTCCTGCAGGGTGATGATTCTCAGGCAACCTTCACAACCACATGCTGAAGATGGCAGAGCCTCTGCCAGTCTTGATCCTCAAATGACTGTGTGGGACAGAGCGCCTTTCTTCCTCCTCCCACTTCTCCAGTCCCATCTCACCCACCCGGAACTGCCTTGCTCTGAGAATGAGAAATCAACTGCTATTGTAATAGAGTATAATAGACAGTTTGGTTAGTTTATAAATAGGCAGTCAACATGGGAAGAAGGATAAAATTTAAACAAAAACTGACAGATAAGGACTCTTCTTTCCAGAAAGAAGCTTCTTCTGCAGAGTTTTCTGAATGAGTTGACAGTTCTGGACTGGACTTCAAGGAAATACAGAGTAATTGGTTTCTTTTGAACCTAGAAAGTTAGAAATGCAGAGTAACCAGTTTCCAGCTAAATAACTGCTTTTTAAAAACTCTACAAAGCCTCTTGTGCTCTGATTATCTGTAGAAGATCAAAACAAAGAAAAGCACATCAGCAATTCCACCTCTGGAGTCCCCTCCTAGTGTGCATTCACCAGGAGCTATTTTACTTATTTCCAATAAACACTCTCCTAATGCCCTCCTTTTGTCCAGGATTTCATTCTTTGACTTCCTGAGATCATGAGCTCAGATTTATATGAAATTAACTGCTTTACTATGATGTTTGGGCCCTAATGAGGCAGGAGATTAGGGCATGGCAAACTGGCTGGGCAAGTGGATGTGATCTGACAATTGCAGAGATCCAGGAGACATGCACTCAAGCCCTACACCTGGAACCAGTCAAAAAGTGCTATCTTCAATTCTTCTGAAAAATCAAGCAGGTGTTTCATAGGACAGCCTAGATCTGATGTCAGCCTGAGGAGTGGGGGATGTGAAAGATGTCTGCCATTAAACTCTTGGCCACTGTACTCTGTCTTTTACAGTGGTCCACTCTCACCCTGCAGAGTGTACTTCTTTTCCTATTTTTAATTGGTCTGCACTCACTCCACAGAGCATATTTCTTTTCCTGCATTTAATAAATGTAAAACCTCACTACCTTTTGTGCTTGCTTTGTCCAGTTTTTTGTTCAGGACAAGAACCTAAAAAAAAATGTCTAGAAGGAGTTCCCAGAACCTCAGAACCTAGTAACACTTGTATATGTTGGGTTTAATTTATTATAACTGCTAGCCAACCTTAACGAATCCACCTACCATAAACTATACCATTCCTCAGGACAGAAATTAGGCCTCAAGTGTCTCTGAACTATGTTACTTAAGAAAGACCTGAAAGTCTAAAAATATCATTATAAAATTAATACATGCAAATGTTAAAAAAAAAGGGCAATCTAAAATCCAAGGAAAAGTGTTCGTTCTCTCTCTCTATCCCATTTCCAGCCTCATTCCAAGTAGGTAGCTGCTTTTAACTACTCCTGTCTTTATTTTCTTTTTACTTATATGTAATCTCCTATATATATATAGTTTTATCATTGTAGGCAATATTTGGTGGCATCCAGTTTTGAAAGATGAAGAGTTACAGAATAGCTTCTTAACCTACTGTCTTTGTTCAAGTTTCTGTAACAAAATACCATAGAGTGAAGGGTTTAAACAATAAACAGTCATTTCTCCAGTTCTGGAGGCTGGAAAATTTATTTGGTGTCTGATGAGGACCGCTTCCTGGCTCCCACATGGTTATCTTTTCTCTGTGTCCTCATACAGTTTAAAAAGGGTGAGTGTGCTCTATGGTGTCCTTTTTATGAAGGTACTAATTCCAATCCTGAGAGTTCAGCTTGCAAAGCCCCCAACCCTAATGCCACACACTGAAGGTGAGGATTTCAACACATGAAATTTGGTGGGACAAGGGAAACACCACTGCCCTTAGAAAAATGAGATAAAGTAGTCAGGCAGGACAAATAATGGTAGTGGCAGAAGACTATCACACTTCATAATTATATGAAGGAGAAGCAGCATGATGTGGGACTAACAAAATTTGTAATCAAATTTGTGTGAAGTTTAGCTTTTACAACTTATTTGGAAGGCTAGAAGTTTGTTGTGAGTGTAGGAAATGCATCCACGGGTATTTTTCTCTGGGTTCATCTTTAGAGATAGTTGCATATGAGCATGAGAAAGGAGCAACATTTATTGAGCACTTTATCTCTCCTAGAAACTGTTAAACACTGCTTTATAAGCATTATTTCATTCCTTTCTTCAATGACCCAGGCATGCTAGCTGGGGACAGAGTTAGGGAGGTTTTATAACTTGCCCAAGGTCAGAGAGTAGCAGGATTTCTTCCGCAAAGCTAGTAATCTTTTCATACCAGTACATTGTATTGCAGATGCCAGTTGATCTTATATTTCCAAAAATGGAGTTAAATTTGTGACATACTTAAGGCTAAACCATTCTGGAGGGTAATTTGTATGGAGCAGTCTCTTTCTTGCACATCTACTATTATACAGAGATCTTAGGTTGCCAATTAGCAATTCCACCGAACCAGCACATTTTGCTCCAACCCATAGAGGGCAGTGAGAGACGCAGAGTGCATTTGTTTCTACAGCAAAAAGAAGTCTGGCTTAGAAACTATGTCAGTTTAATTTGAATTGTTGTCAGCCTATCAAAATGTTGGCCTGAAGCCCAGAAATGTATTAAATTATCCTTCCCAATAATAGACCAATCAAAAGAAAACTTGAAAAAGATCTACTAGATTCTTTGCAACATAAAGTAATACACATTTCATATTAATTTAGAATAAACTATGCAGTTAGACTCTGTGTGCAGCCACCAGATATCATCCATGAGAAGGTTGTGGTCCTGTGGGCCTCAGCGCTTCCCACAATAATGTAATGGGGAAAGTGCCTCATTTTCTTGCTCTCTGCACAAACTGCAGATTCACGTCACTGATTTTTGTGCTGATTCACATTACTAAACAAATAACATCATCTAAAATTCACCACTGCATGTTCTTTCGTGAAACTCTCCTGATTAAATATTCACCGTGGTATATAATGTACCAATACATGTTCTTGGTAAAAATAAAAAAATAAATATTCACCATGGAATTTTTTACATAGAAAAAACCAACGCCTAACTACTCAGTAGTGGGAATTCCTATGAACCCTTCAACAATATGAATGAATCTCGGAGGGAGTCTGGCTTAGTCTGAATGTACTACCACTGGCCAAAAGGCAGGTGGCAGGTTTTCAAACTAGGAAAAATCACTTTTTACATGGCTCCTTTCTCACATTTTAGATAATTTGGATTAGTCCCAAGTTCAGATGATAAGGTAATGCAAGGGCATAATGGAAAATGACGGGGACATGTCAGAACATCATTCTGGAGCTCCTTTCTCAGGAGTTTGCCTGGACAACACTGGGAAACTCATTTCAAATAGACAGTAATTTCAATTAGGGAGATCTTTTTCAAATGAGAAAGAGAACAAGAGATGGAGAAAAGGGGAGGGAGGAAGGAAAGGGGATAAAAAATTAATTAGAAGAAAAAAATGGAGACAGAGCTCTTGCAAATGGACACGGGACTGAGAAATAGAAGGAAGAGGGAGGGAGTGGAGGGACAGGAGAGGAAAAAAGAATTAAGATGTGTTATGTACAAGTATCAGCTCCCTACAATAAAGGTAATCACTATGCACTACAAACACAAACTAATAAAAATTAACATTAAAAAATTAATGGACATTAATTTCTAGATCAATAAAATATCTAACACAAATAGATGTGTTTAAAATAACTGATTTTCAATACGCATTTATCACTAAATAATTATGAAAGAAATAATATTTACTAGGAATATTCTTAAATACACAATTCCTTCTCACCTTTTCTGCATAAATTTTCAGACTCTTTCCTCATTGAAAATCTTCACTAACCCTAGAGGTTTGCTTATTAAAGCAGCAAAGAATAATGTCATCCCTCAAATATTTAGAGTTTATTTGGTTTAAGTGTTATTTATTTATCTATTTATTTCGAGGCAAGTTCCCACTGTGTAGTTCAGTGGCTTTGAACATACTATGCAGCCCAGGCTGGCCTCAGACTCGTGGCACTCCTCCTGCCTCAGCCTCCCAAGAGTTGAGATTACAGGCATGCACCACCACCCACAGTGGTATAAGTAATATTCAAAAAGTTTCTTTTAAAGACAAAGCTCATCAGGAGGCAGTATCTTATTGTGAGGTGTTTAACTGTGTCAGACAGACCTGGCCCTACTTCATCTGTACTACTGACTAACTGTGTGACCCACGGCGAGCAACTTACCTTTTCTGTGACTCAGTAATATCATCTGAAGAATGGTTACTGAGTACAATTAAATGCTCATTTCACAGTGTGGTTTTTGAATATGGAGAGCACTCAGGAAACAGTAACTTGTTAAAGTGCTTGTTATGGTTTATACCTAGATGTCCCCCCAAGAGCCTCGCATGTTCATAGGCAGGGCTTTTGGAAGGTGATTGGATTATGGGAGTTTATAGCTGACTTGCTTTTAGGATGTGGGGTCTGTTTGGAAGAGGCAGGTCACTGCAAGTGTGGCTTGGAAGGATTCATCTCCCTTCCTGGCTCTCCTTTGGTGCTCTCTGCTTCCTGTCTGCTGTGCCCCTCTGCTGTGCCATCTTGCCTCGGAGTCAGCCGACCGTGGCCTGTAAACATGAACCAAAATAAACCTGTCCTTCTTTAAGTTTTGGGTGTTGGGTATTGTGTCCCAGCGATGAGAAAAGTGACTAACACAGTGTTAGAAATTATTTTTGAGTAAATGCCTAAAAAATTAGCTGCCCTCATTATTATCTTGGACCGTAATTTCAGCAGGTTTCAGTTACTTAACTTTTAACCAGCCAAGCCCTTTGCTACCTGCACCTGCAAACCCAGGACTAACCACCTTCTCAGGTTTCTTCCTCTTCTAGCAATAGTTTATGGCATCTGTCTTAACTTGCAGGCTGTTGTGGGAACAATCAGTGCAGACTGGAGAAAGTCCTCCAAGGCAAGGACCAAAATTAACCAGATTCATAGTTAAGGGTACAAGTCTGAATGTGAAACAAGGGCAAAGGAGATACATTTAAGACTGAATTTGGAATATCAACTTACATGGGAGAATCTGGAAGCTAAAAGAGTGGAAAGGGAGAAAGAAGTATGCAAATACCATTAGGCAAATATTTATACTGAGTCCAAGACCCTGGTTATTGAGGACTCAAGACAGGCGATTGGGATCTGGGGGTATAGCTCAGCGGTAGAATGTAGTGGAGGCCCTGAGTTTAATCTCTAGCACCAATCAAATAAAAAATTAAAAAAGAAAAGAAAGAGGAAGAGAAAGAAAAGGCCATATCACCTAAATGGACTGAAATGACTTAAATGGAAGAGTCTCTGTATGTAACTAACATTGAAGATAGTCATCGACTGATACTCATACTTAAATCAAAAGAATGGTGGAATTTGGAGGCAAGAAATCCAGATTGGAGACAGTGAGGTACCAGAAGGAACTTGATTTACAGGAAATTAAGGAAAGGAGAAACTACACAGGAACTTAGGCAGATCAAGACTTTTCCAGAGAATAAATTAAGGTTCTCTTAGGTGGGACTAACCTTGTGTGTGGCTTCTGTCTGCATAAGCAACCAAATCACCCAAAGTCAGTGTGTTGGCACCATTCTGATAATTCAGTCTCAAGTGATCTCATGGTGGGAAAAATACCTATTGGTCAGTGAAACCAACTGTTCACCAATCTGCCCTCCTGGAACCGGGGCCATCCATGAAGTCCCAGGATAACTCCAAAGTTAGAGAGGCCAGAGTTCTTTAGGGCTTCTCGTTGACCCCTCCTAGTTGGTTAGGGAGTGTTGGGGCATGAGGGCAGTATAGTGTTAAACAGTGCCCCAAAGAGGGGAAACAGGGACCAAGGATCACACAGATCCTGGTCCAGACTTGGATCCCAAGCACTGAATAGGGGCTAGAAAATTTGGAAGAAGGCACTCCTCAGAAAGAGAAGAAAGGCAAGGACCAACTTTTGGGCCCTCTTTGCCCAGGTCTAAGGGCAGTACTCAGCTTACATCAGAGGGTAGTTGACTACATTAACTGAATAGAAGTGGGGTATTAGTTTAGAAACGACCCTACTTATGACAGTTAAGTGGACATAGCTGTGCAGAAAAAAACATTCTTTTTTTGTTTGTTTGTTTGTTTGTTTGTTTGTTTGAGACAGCTATCTTGATATATTGTCCAGGCTACCCCTGAAACTGCAATCCTCCTACCTCAGCCTCCCAAGTAGTGGGGATTACAGAAACTTGCCACCATGCTCAGCTAAGCATGTTGGTTCTTTAGAGTTTCAGTTCGGCACAGTAGAGACTTCTGGGAAGATGGCGGAGCGTGAACACAGCCGAAAAACAGCCTCTCTGAGATTTGTCACCCAGACGCTGGAATACAGCAACATGAGGAAGAGAAGAAGGAGGTAAGTGGGTTCCTGGACCCCAGCAAGGATCTGAAGTGAGAACTGAAGCCCGCCGGGAGAGCAAGAAGCGAGACCTCAGCCCCGAAGGTGGTGGAGGGATGGCGCTTTCTCCCAGAGCCCCGGCTTGCCGCTTGGGAGAGCCGGTTGGAGCCTGCAGACGCACGGGGACTGCTGGTGACCCTAGAGGCTGCCACGGAAAGACACGGAAGTGGAGCGGAGCGGTGGACACAGCACACTGCAGTGGCTGGTGAGTTATATGGGCCCAGATGCCCCCCAGGAGAGGGTGATTGGCCAGTTGCCATCTTGGAGAGGGGCCCGCTGAGCTCAGAACTCAGACATGCTGCCAGTGGCAGCTCTCCGGGCCTGGGGAAGGTGAGCCAAGTTCAAACTCAAGTCAGCAGGAGGGCAGGGAGGCGAGTCCAAGGGGGGGACGGGGTGCACAGTGTGTCTCTAGCTGAACAAATTGCGTCCCAACCTCACAGCCACAGGCCAGACTGAACTTTAGCGGAAATGGTGGCGATATCTTGCTGGGATTGCTCCCTGCCTAGTCGTAAATCTACTGCTGGGATTAACCCACACGGACCTGGGCCTGCCCACTCTACCGGTGACAGCAGAGACACGCCCAGAAGTGGACATTTTTCTATGTTTTTTTGTCTGTTGTTGTTCCTGATTTTTCTTTCTGGTTTTTTTCTCCTCTTTATTTTTTTCTTGGTTTTATGTGAGTATGAAATTTGTTTTTAGCTTTTTGTTGTTATGTTTTATGCTGTTCTTGTTTTTATTTCTTTCTTCTCTCTTTCCCTCCTGTCAGCTTTACTAGTTCCCCAAAGTATGGGTAGTCTTCCCCTGTCCTCCAGGTTTGCTTCTCATCTCTTCCTCTTCTTCCATTTCTGTATTTTTTCCTCCTAATCCTCTTTGAATTTTCTCCCCTGAGGGTAAAATCATCATTTCAAGGGTATAGTTAGTGTATACAAGCTTCTGGTTTATTTTAGATATTGTTATATAACCACAAATCTAGTTCATATGGTTAAAGGTGGCAAATTAATAGTTACCACAGTTCGTCATTTTCTAGGCTGTGTTTGATGCTATTGTTATTACTGATTGTACTACTTTAGCCAAAGTGACAGAATTGTTCTAATCAGTTGTTCTTCCTTCTTTGCCAAGACTGAGATTGCCTGTAGGTCAGAAACAATTCAGAGCAGTGGTTCTCAAAGCTGCCCAAACAGTGAAATCACCTGAGAAACTTTCAAATAGAGCAACACACATGCACTGATTCTGGACTCCACCCAGAATCTATATGAATGAGAGTCTGATATCATAATTTAAAAAAAATATATCCCAGGTGATTTTAATGTGCAGCCAGAGTTGAGGATCACTGCTCTCTGTGTTGTGTTCTCACCTCAGGATCAGTGTCCCATCATCTATTTTTCCAACAATGGCATTTTTTCTTGCCACTTATTCCCGGGATTCCTGACCACAGATTACTGTCTTCTCCAGCAAAGTCTGAATTATCTGCAGTCAGGAAACTGCCTGCTCTTTACTTCTGTCAAGTCATGTGTTGTAGATCTCCACTCCCTATTCCGGAAACATTGACTTCAGCCTGGTGCTCTCTTGGCCAGTGTTCATTCCTATTCACCATGTTACGTGTCTTTACTCAGCCAACATCAATCTGTAAGACTCAGTATTCTTGAAATTAAATAAAGGAATTGTTTTATTTTGGGACCCTTCTAATCATATCCTTTTGCCAAAATGAAAAAAAAAAATGTTTGTTTTTTGCAGTGCTGAGGATGGACTCCAGGGTCATGCATATGTTAGGCAAGTATTCTACCACCGAGTATACGTTCATTCCTAAAAGTTTTTTTTTTATTTGATTTGGACATTAAGGAGATGCTCTGAAATATCATAAACTAGATGCAAACAATTCTATATAAATACCTAACCCTTTTAAAACAAGATTTACTTTAGTCCTTTCTAAAAGCTTATCTATGTACATAGTTAATTAAATGTCTCAAACATTTGGAAGTATTTTCCTTTCCAGGATAAAGCTGGTATACTACAGGCAAGAAGCTCTGAATTCTTGCTATGATTTCTAACCATATTTATTTTTTCAGTCGTTTATTTATTTTAGGCCTTAGGTGGTGTCAGCATGCTCAGGCTGTAAGAAAAAAGATGGATAAGAAAGATAGAATACTTTTTTAGGCCTCAAATCTGTTATTTATTGGAAATTGAAAAAAGAACCCTGAAATTGCAGTTAGGAGCAACTATGTTGATTTTACAAAATCCTTCCTCAGCAAAGTAAACATCTGCCATTTTTCCATGTTTTCTACTATAGATGCTGGCCTTTGAATACACTTGTATTTAACTGTGGCCTTTCTGTGACATTTCAAAAGTTACCCAGGAGGGCTGAAGACGTAGATCACGCTAGAGTATGTACTTCACATGTGCAAGGCCATGAGTTCAGTTGCTAGCTCCACCCCCCCCCCACAAAGTTATGCAGGAAAGACCACACCTTAATATTGTGTGTGTAAAAGTACCTTTATAGCCTTCGTTTCCTTTGAGTCTGACACCATCCTGGGCAGGGGCAAGACTTGGTAGTCAAGACCCATTTCCTTTAACTGTTTTTTAAGGGGAGGGCTGAAACCCAGATGGCTTAAGTGGCTTTCCCAGGACCATACAGCAAGTCAGTTCTAGGGTACTGAAGTTTACACGTTTAGTGTCACCTTATTATTGGACTATGAAAAAATCTGGTCCTCTGCACTCACTGAGAACCCCACTAATTGGGCACATTGTAGCGCTAGCAGCCTCAGCACTTCACTGATCTTATATTCCTGGAAGTCAGAAACCCAGCTTTGAATTTCACATGAACTGGCCATGGTAGAGCAGTCATTTAATCTTTATGAGTCTCAGTTTTATCAATTGTAAAATAAAGGGGCCAGGTTTAGATGACTTTGCAGGATACTAAGAGCTCTAAAATAGTGTTTCTCTGATTCTGTAATTTAATTATAAGGGGGATTTTAATAAAATTGATTTGACTAAGAATTTTATTCAAAGCTGTATTCTGGCAGCAAAGAAAGCATGGATATTCCTAGTACTTATTAAGTAAAATCAGTGTAAATGCTATAATGCTAAGTGAGAGTCTGTGAACATTAGTGTGGTATCTGTTATTCATACAGTCAGCAGTGTACTAACCAGTAGACACAGACAGTGTTTGTGATGCTTCTTTTGAGCCAGGGACCTGCCATCTGTTGGTAAGGAGATTAGCATGTAAGAAATTCTGGCATAATTACATGTGAGGCATAGACCACAGATACCACTGGGAAGCAAAGAGGGAGGCCAACAAATAAGGTCTCCCCCATAGGAAGCAGGACTTGGGTTTAGTTAAAAATCAAATACAAGTTGGGTGTATAACACACACCCATAACCCCAGCACTCTGGGAGGCTGAGGTAGGAGGGTCACAAGTTCAAGTCCACCCTGGGCAATTTAGTGAAGCCCTATCTCAAAAATTTAAAAAGGCCTATAGATGTGAAGGCCTTGGAATAGGAAAAAACTAAAGCACCACTCCCCACTTCTATCCCCCAACCCCCAACCCCACCCCACCCCACCACACACGCACACAGAGGAAGGATTGAATGGACAGAGATGAAAGAGGAAGACTTTCCAAGCCAGGGAAAAAACCCAGGCAAGGAGGAGCAAGGAGCATTTCATGACAGTGATGGACGAGACAGTATAGGTGAATAGAGACCACTGCCAATAGAAGAAGGCAAAATAAAAGGATCCTTTGCAGAAGGTGTCATCTGACAGCGATGGGAGGGTGGATGGGAGTGGGAGGGAGTTTCAGAAACTCACCTTTTCTTGAGTGCCTGCTGTGTGCCAGGCTTCGTGATACAATTTTATAGGAATGACTTTGAGTTATTGTAAGAATCTTATAAAATTGGTTTCATCATCTCTCCCTTTACAGACAATAAAATCCAAGCTCAAAGAAATTAAGAAACAGTACATCTAAAATATACCATTAAAAAAAAAAAAGAAATTAAGAAACAGTCCAAGGCCATCCAGCTAGTAGGAGGTTAAGTAAAAATTCCAGCCTAGAGGTAGGGATATTGTTGGGTGATACAGTACTTGTCAAGCATGCATCAGGCCCTGGGTTTAATACCCAGCAGAACACACACACTCTAATTCCAACCCAATAATGTGACTCCACGATAAACCCTTATTTCACTAAAGGATAGAGAGAGTTCCTCTACCTACCCTCCCTTAGTTTTTCCCCTCTTCTTTTCTTTTCTTTCTTTTCTTCCTTCTTCCTTCCTTTCTTTCTTTCCTTTCTTTCTTTCTGCAGTGTTGTTGATCAAACCCAGGACCTCACACGTACCAGGCAAATGCTCCACCACTAAGCTACGTCCTTGGACCCTCCCTTATTTCTTATGTGGGCTCTTTGACTAGATCTAAAAATCAAATTAATACAAGAGCTGATGAACAAGCTAAAAGCATTAAAATTTTATTACATTTACATGTATGTGGGAATCTACACAAGAGAGTGAGGTCTGAAGAAATGATTAAGCTTGATGCTTTTGCACTTTTTAGACAAAGAACAACATATTTGTGAATGAATGACAGATGGATCTTTAGACTAGGATAGTAAATTCCAGGAATGTTATTAAAAGTTATACATGTGCATGAGGGCAAGGAATGTAGATGCTCAGGAACATACGGATTACTTTGGAGTTTGATTATTCAGGTTCACTGTAGCTCCAACTTCCGGGCTCTTCAGATCAAAGTTATTTTTCCAGCCTTGCTATGTGAAGGACATCCTTCCCAAAGGGCTCTTTATGGTTTGCTGCCTGTAGAAAAAGATAGGCCAAATGGTCCATTTCGAAGCCACAGTTCCTCAAGTGATTTCAGCTTGGCATCGTCACTGTATCAGTTTGGCCTGTTTTAAGACAGTGCGACCTTAGTTCCTCTATCTTCATCTCACGCTGCCACTGGCCCAGAATAATGAAGCTGCTGTCAGTGTCACTCTCTCAGCTCCATCAAAATGTGATCTTTTGGTGGATTTTGCCACCATGGCAGCCAGTTACTAAGCAATTGATTACCTTGTCTCACAGTGATCTGATTTAGTTGGTATGAACATCTAAATAATTCAAGCAGCCACTTTGTGGTCTGTCTGGAGGACAGGTTCCTTCCAAGAGTGGCAGGCAATGTGACCAGTGGCATAAAAAGCAATCAGGCTGATAGCCAGTCTCCCTAATGACTCCCAGAAGCAAATCTGCAGGGCCAGGCCCTATGAACAACTGCTATAAAGAACAAACAAAGGACAGTCCTTTATTTGTACCTAGTGTGGAAAACCCACTGCTTGGGTACCAGTCATTTCAGTAACACTTGCACGTTCTCAGCTTTTGAATTTAAATTAATAAACCAAGTTCTAAGTCAGCCATTGAAATGATTTACATGAACTCTACAAGTGTACAGAAGATCAGAGGGAAAGCTGGAAGTAGACATGATAATTTATGATCTTCATGTTTCTTTTATTAGTTTCCTGATGAAATCAGAAGAAGGGTGTGTGTGTGTGTGTGTGTGTGTGTGTGTGTGTAGTGGGGAGTTAGGGATCTGACTTGTGAATAAGAATTTCTATTAAAATATATTAAGACAAATCATTGTATAAACCTAGTTCCAGGTGAACTCATTCTTCCTTTCTTTAAAAATGAAAGCCTGAACTCTGCCCCCCAACACCATCGATGTACTTAAAGCCAGATGCAAACAGTTGGATTTCATCACTGCTGCTCATGCAGCTAGTTTCTTTATTAAGGTCGTCCAAGGTGTTAATTGCAGCTGTGAATTAATCATTATTCCAGCTGAACCAGAGTTTTGTTTTCCTCTCCAAGCTTCTCACTATTAAGTTTGCTTGAATTTGTCAGTGTGAGAGGACATTTTCAATGCAAATTATCATTTAGGGACACATTGTTATACATGAACAACTGTTTTTATTAAGCACTCTATCATGTGGAATTTTAAATGTGCAAAAGTCATAATTAACCACTTACTCTAAAATCCTATTTTTGTTTCTTTATTATAGTTTATTTTCTTGAGTTCAAGATTTTTGTCAGAATCTCCTTTTCTTTTCATACCCTAAAACTAAAATGAAAGCCAGCGTGGTTCTACTCTTTTCAGTAAGTCATCCACTTCAGAAAAGAACATCCGTAAGTGTTTTGGTATGAGTACCTTTAAAGTGTATATCAGCTTTCCTGTATCTTCTTGTAGATTAACAAGGCTATTGTGGTAGTCTCACCATTGTAAAAATAATTCAGCAAAACCAGTCACTATCCTATTATGAAGATGAACGTATGATTCCCTTGCTTTCCAGAAGCCAGAAACCAAGGGTTTTTAATGAAAGTGTCTTGTTCATTACACTGAGAAGAACACTGCCCTTGTAAACCGGGAGCCAGGGCCTCAGCAGGGAGCTAACCAGGAGAGGATGGGGAGATCAGATACTCTGCACAGAGCCCCTGGCTGGCTGGGTTGGCTGCTGAGGGTGCTGATCTGGTTGCTCCTGCTGATATTGCAGGTTTCCCTAATTGGCTTGCTTGGGCCTTTAATGGGTTCTGGTGTGGGCCTAGGGTTGGAAAGGAGAGAACCAAGACACAGAGATGGGAACTCTGATAGTGAGCAGACGCCTGCTTTTTCAAAGAGGTGAACTCCAAAAACTCAGAAATCTAGGCAAGAGGTTAGCATCTAGCTGATTATCAGTGAACTACTAACTTGAGATTGGAGGAGCAGAGTTTGAGAAGGGCTGTCTCAAGGTGAGGCTCCAGACCAGGAGGGAACAGGGGACCAGCAGGATAGTCTAGAACTTCTGCTCGGCACACTCATAGAACTCTGTACCCACACTGTATTTACCCCAGGGGGAATACTGGTTTACTGTCTTCCTCACAAATTTCTCTGGAGACTGAACCCATCCTGTTGAGTCCTGGCACCCCAGAACTCAGCTGTGTGTTTTGTGTAGTCATCACTCCAGCCCAGGCTCTTAGCTGCTTTTATTCAGACCATGATAATAGACTCCTTACTAGTCTCCCCAGTTCTATTCCTTCACCATCCAATATATCGTTCCCATAGTACCCAGTGGATTTTTGAAAACACAACTTTATTTTTCAGTTATCAACCTGCTTCTAATCTTCAGTGATTTCCCATTCCTCTTAGATGGAATCTAAATCCCAAACAGAATCTCCTGAGACAGCAACTCAGCTTTCTTTTAGCTCCTCCTTCTGAACCTCCCCTTTATCTAGTTAACGCTTTCTCATCCTTCACCTCTCTGCTTAATTCTCAATTTCCTGAAAATCTTTGCTTGAAACCCTGGCATTCAAGAGTCTCCTCAGCATTCACTCCAATAGCCCCGTATGCTTCTTTTTCATAGCATTTCCCCCAGCTTGTCATTCCTTTATTATCATCATTTGATTGTCTGCTTCTCTACTTTGCCTTGTAAATTCCATGAGTGCAGGAAATACACCAATTTTACTCAGTGCTGAGAGCATAACAGAAGCTACCACTATTGAATTAACTCATGAATACACAGGTACTAATTCCAGTGATGCCAAGTGGAGTCGAGGAAGGACTGGGGAGGGGAAAGCCCAGCGGCAGTGAACCGGCCAAGAGGCCAGTTATTAGAATCCAGGAGGATGAATTTGGAGTGGCTTGACATCAAGTCACCAAGAGGAGATCAGGAAGGGCGTGAATATCTACCTCAGTTTCCGCTCACAGAACACCTGGACATGGTACAGATGAAATCCCTCCCTGCCTTAAATCATGTAGCTGGTCGATGGGACATGCAAGACTCAGACTGGCTGTAAGGTTAAGCATCCCCTTTCACATCCAAGAGCTGCTTTTCTTTGGTGTGAGAACAAACCGGTAGGGGATCAGTAACTACCAGGACTTCTGTCCTGTTTTGGCTGTCTAACTCTGAGTAGCAGCAGCACCTGTGTTAGTCATTCATTCTTCCATTGCGTTCAGCTTGGAGACTGAATTATGATTGTTGTTGTTACCTAGAGGATTGTGCAGAACATCTGTATTCTGTGCTTTGCAGTTAGCGATTGTCTTTTGCTCATTCCTACGGGCTCAGTCATGGAGAGAATACTGATAGAGACACTCTCAGGAAGCCAACAAACGGGGGCTCTATTAGTCACACAGTACAGATGCGGGTGGCAGAGTGACAGGGCAGGCGGCAAGCAAGCTGGGATATGATTATGCCCATCTCAAGAAAGGGTTTGGAGCGAGCTGAGGGAGAAGTGCAGGGATGAGTGAGCAAATGCAGGTCAAATGACATCCTGTGTGCAGGCAGAAACAATGTCAGCCATGTTCCCACCGTGCTGGGAACTGGAGCAGAAGAAAGACACTCCATTTTGCTGCTTGCTTCCTAGTGACAGCTTTTTGTGAGAGCGGACATCTGTGGCATCCAGAGAAATGCTTTCCTGTGTGCACTGTGTGCTATTAAAGGCACTTTAAAGCAGGCAAAACTTACATTGCTTATCTGCTCTTTGTATATCTGTTTCTGGTAGCAATTCTTTTAATTATTGCCCCAGGTAGCAGTTCTTTTAATTGTTTCATTGATCGACATCCTTAAGTTTTTTGTTTCTTTTTTTTGTAAAAACAGAATTGACAATCATTTCTTGTGGATGAAATGTCTCTTGAGCCGGTTAAAAATTGTAAAATCTTGTCTCTGCTTCGGTTTCATAACATTAAAAAATACAGATTATACAATGTTCTCTAAAAATTATACTTAGTATTTTTACAAAGTTATGTAGAATTTTCATTCCTGTTTATGCAAAAATGAATTTTATACTGTTGTTCCTTTTCAAACAATTTTAAGAACTTTATTTCAGATATCTTTGCTAATTTCTTCTTTTATTCATAAGGTTTTGTTCCATATGACCCAACTCAGACAAATGCTTAAATGAAAGAAATAAACGGCCATATGAAGATAGAGAAAAACTATCCCTTACTGTACAGGCTGTGGAATGTTCTTCATGTGTCCTTGGCATTCTGTAGTAGGTTCTGTCTTTGAATCTAGCTCAGGGATATCTGCAGTGATACGTGAATGTATTTAGAATCATCCTTTGAAATGTTGAACCAAACCACTGATTATTAAGTACTGAATCAATCATGGTTTGAGTCATTTTAGCAACAAGTTACTTTTCACACTTATTCCTCCATATTTTTGGAAGCTAATGCAAATTTAAGATATTCTTTAAATAAGGTATTTTACTTTTTTAATCTCAAGCCATCTTTCCCAAAGTTGTGCACATTCTTTTTTTTTTTTTTTTTTTTTTTAACCCAAGATCTTGTCACGTTGCCCAGGCTGTTCTAATCTGTAAATGTTTTATTACTGGCTTATTTTGTTATTTGTGGTACTGGAGATTGAACCCAGGGTCTCACACACGCCAGGCAAGAACTCTATCAGTGAGCCACATCCTCAACAGATATTTATTGAGTGCCTACTCCGCACCAAGCGCTGTGCTTAGAGTTGGTTATAATGCACAAAACCATCTAACTCATTGGGAAGGCAGACATTAATGGAAAAGCCACATAAACACACTCATAAATAATTAGTGACTGAAAGAACATCAGAGGATGCTTTGAAAGTGTGTCACAGTGACTTGCTTTGGCCTGGTTTCAGGACACGGTGGTGCATGGTTTGTAGTCCCAGCTACTTGGGAAGAAGATGAGGTAGGAGGATCACTTGAACAGATGAGTTTGAGGCCAGCCTAGTGAGACCCTGTCTCAAAAAATAAAAATAGCCTGTGGGGAGGAAAATCAAGGATTTTCCAGTGGTCTTGTTGTGCATATAGCTTAATCTAGCTGTTTTCAACTCTGGCTACACATGGAATTTCCTGACTGCTTAAAATGCTCATGCTTGGGCTGCATCTCCAGAGATTCAGATTGGTCTGGGCATCAACATTTCTCCCCTCCTCTTTAGGTGAATTGCACCCAGAGTTAAGAGTGCTTGGATTTAATTAGGTTTTAGATTAAACCTGCACTTTTCTTTGAGGTATTTTCAAATACCTAGCATCTCTATTGGAATATATGCAAGTAAAATTTCCAGCTTCCATTGAAAAAAATACTTTCTTGTCATTCTTTACTCATTTGGAATGTCAAAAGACAAAATTACAATAAATGTAAAGATCTAAATCAGGTGTGGTGATACATGCCTATAATCCCAGCACTCTGTGGGCCTGAGGCAGGAGGATCTCAAGTTCAAGGCCAGCCTAGACAATTTAGTGACTTAGCAAGACCCTGTTTTAAAATTAAAAATAACAAAAAAAGGGTTGTGGATGTAACTCAGTGGGAATGTCTTGGATTCAATCTCCAGTACTGCAGAAAAAAATATCCTTGGATTTTTTTTTTTTTTTTGGCAATTCTAGAATCAGGCATCATCCCATCTAGAAAAGAGACAGGGTGGTCCAATGAGCTGAGCTGACAAGATTGGTTTTATAGGTAGAAAAAGACTGAAGATGGAAGATGCGGGGGAAGAAAAGAAGATTGGTCATTTCAAGGTTTCTTTCCTTATAGTGTTAAAAAAGGAAATTTTCTTTTGTCAGCTCAGATAAAGTAGGCCCATTCTGATTGATTGCTGTAAATCTCCAAGATTTTTTTTTTTTTTAGAAAATTGACTCCTTTCAAAATTCAATTTGATTGGTACTTTGCACTGATTGATTCCATTCTGTCCTGGTCTGCTGGGCCCTAATGCACAAAGATCAAAACAATGGTTTCTCGTGAATTTATCTAATAGGAGTAACTGCTGATGAATACTTTGCAAGATATACTTTTGTTATGTTTAAGTTGTTTTTGTTTTTTTTTTCCTTTTAAAGTAATTTTGTCAGCAGAGAGGGTCCGAGGAGGTCCCTAAAGCAGAGATGGAGGACCCTGACTCGCCCCACCTGCACGTGAGGCTGCAGGCTCGCTGACTTCCATCACAGAAAAAGAATTCTGTAAGAGGCATAAAGAGATTTATTAGGCAGAATTTTAAAAGTATACACTCAGAGAAATAGTGTGGGCCCTCAAAAGCCAGAGAGGCATCCTGCACTCTCATGCTGGGCTAATTTATGGGGGACTTGGGAGTGGAAATCTGGAGAACTTGTGAATCTATGAAAGGGAGATTCAACTTACAGATGGAAGGTCCAGCCTTCTACAAGGGAAAGGTGATGGCCCATTCACACGTGACAGAGATGGTCTAGTCAGGCAGAAAAAAGGCCCATTTACAAGTAAAAGGAAATGGCCCAAGCTTATTGTGTCTTTAAGGACCTTAAGAATTTTTTTCAACTAGGTTTGTATCTTGAATCTGCTGGTTTTTAATTAAAAGTACAATTCTAGTCTCCTTTCCACCTATATTATTTTTCCTATCTCACCTCAGTGTGACCGTATTATTAAACATGAGGAGGAGGAGGAGGAAGAGAAAGAAGAGGTGGTGGAGGGGAAAAGAGACACTATAAACTCATTCTACTGCAAACGCTGAGGGTTTTAGTGTATTTTCTCCTCATTGCCCCCATATATCTGTGTAGAAAATAAATGATGATTGCTATGGTTTGAATATAGTTCCCCAAGGCTTCGTGTGTTGAAATTTAATTCTGATTTTGAGACATTAGGAAGATGGACACTTGATCCAATGACGATGCTTAGAGGTAGGGCCTTTGGGAGGTGGTTACGATGAGATAAGGTCATTAGGGTGGAGCCCCCATGGTTGAATCCTGGTGGCTTTATATGCAGAGACTCAGACAAACAAGTATTTCTATCTCTTGCTTTGTGACTGCCAGTGAGGAAGCCATCACCAGATGTACTTCCCCGACTTTGACCCTCCAGAACTATTATTGGCTTTGGGTCCTGAAGAGATTCTTTCCAGTTTCTTGGTGTTCTGAACAAGGAATTGGACAAGACATGTGGAAAAGGTAGCAAGGATTTACATTTATTGATGGTAGAAAAGAAATACATTCTGCAGAGTGAGAAATCTCTGGCAAAAAGGCTCACTATGGCCCTGCAGGTAATGGTGGGGTCCTTTGTATATCCAGGTCTGGGACTGCTTCTTCCTTATACAAGTAAGGCATTCGGGATAGTTGTCCTATCAAAAACTCACTTGGCCTGACATCAAATTTAAAATGTCCTGTAAGAGACCAGTCTTCTTTCATGTCAGATGTAAATGAAGACTTGAAAAAGGCACCATTCTGATTAATCCCAGCACAGCGTTTGGGACAAGCATAGTCATTCTAGACTCTGTATTCTGTGTCTCCTTGACTGGTAAGTCACACCCCACGTGCTCAACCCATTTTGCCTCACCCTAACCTCCTACCTCAGAACCATGAGCCAAAATAACCCTCTTTTTCTTGTTTTTCTTGGGGGAACTGTTGGGGATCCAACTCAGGGCCTTGTACTTGCTAGGCTAGCACTCCACCACTGAGCTAAATCCTCATCCTCAGCCCTTGTTTTCTTATAACGTAGCTGGCCTCAGATATTTCATTATAGTAACAAAAAGCTGACTAATACAGTTATTTAAAACCTGTAAGTAGGGGCTGGTAATGTAGCTCAGTGGTAAAGCACTTTATGTGGTTCAATCCTTAACACTCCATAAACATACACACGCATATAAAACCCTACAAAGAATCTCAATATAAATTACACATTATAATATATATCATAAATTAAATGTTTTGGACTGAGGAAAATCTTTGATTCCTGTAACATTTCCCCAGTTTTTCCAGCTCAACACAAGCAGACTTGTCCTTATCTCTCCCTGATCAAGCATTACTCTCTAGCTTGAAGGAATAAAGCTGGTTTAGCCAAGGTCATAGTGATTTCCTAATTGCCAAACTCATAGATTTTTTCAGTCCCCAGTTTAACTGCTTTTTGCAGCTCTTGGCACCACTGAACATTCTGCCTCTTGAAACTCTCATCCCTTGACTTCTGGAACACCAATCTGTCAAAAGACAAAATTATAACAGTTTAGTTTAAAGATCTTAATTGGCTTTATTTTCCATTCTAAAATTGAGCAACAGTTCATTCTATAAAATAGAATAAGTGTTCAGATGCTCTGAGCAGAAGAGGTTGTTTTTATAGACAGAGAAAGGCTGGAAAAAGCAGAAACAAATAATAAAAAGCAGACTGGTCATTTCAAAGTTACTTACCTTGTAAAGTGGGGATAGGGAAACAGAACAAGAGAAAGTAACTGGTGGGTTAATGTCAAACTAATTCAGGTTACTTTTTGCAAGGATTAAAGGATGTAAGGATTAAAGCAGGGTAACGTTACTACCACGCAATTGGCCTGATTGGGAAATTTGGCTGTTCTCCTTTCTCTTGGGAGGTCAGATGACAACTTAGTTTAGATTTGGTGACATGGAGCCTCAGCATAAGTGACTCCATTTTAACTTTCAGTGTCTCTCCAAAATCTATATGTTGAAATCCAGTCCCCAATGTGTCGGTACTGTACTAGGATGCAGGGCCCTGGGAGGTAACTAAGTGCCGAGGGCCAAATCCTCTCACATGGGGCTAGTGTTCCTATAAAAGAGGCCAGAGGGAGCTTGTTTGCCCCTCTGTCCTTCCCTCCCATTATGTAAGGACACATGGAAGGTGCTATCTTTGGGAAATAGGCCCTCAGCAGACACTGAATCTGCTGGTGTCTTCACCATGAACTTCTCAGCCTCTAGAACTATGAGAAACAAATTTCTGTTGTTTATAAATTAGTCTGAATATTTTGTTATAGCATCAGGAATGGAACAAGGCACCCTGAAACCAGGTATGGATGGATTTCATCTTGTAAATAATTTTGAAGTGTTTACCTCTTTCTCTAATGTCCCTTGTCACTGGCTTGGTCTAGTTCTCCCCCACTCTCTAGGATCTTCGAAGGTTTAAGATTAAGACTAGGACAGAGTGTGGAGCTAGCAGCTTTTTTTGATTTGAGAAATATAAATATAGCCAGGAAATGAGATAATTTATTCCAATGGTGAAAATTAACCTAAAATTAACCAAAGATCATAGTATTATTTCTGAAAATGGAAACTGTTATATAAAGCAAGTCTCCATTTATTTTTATTACCGAGCTACTACAGATTTATTTTTAAAATGGAGGTTATTTTTCTTTTCCCAAGTAATCAAGAATTTAGAGAATCTATTATTGGCTCATTTTCCTTTTGATAAGTAGGTTTTCACTGCCCACACTTAAATTACATCAGTTATATATTCTCCCACATCTTTTTTTTTTTTTGTGGTTGAGTATCCTAAAAGACAAAACCAAGAAGGCAGTTTGAGTTTTCATCCTGAAACACATATAAGATTGAAAGATAGAGGTATGCAATAGAGTACAGTACATTTTGGGGAACAGAAAAGTAAAGAAAAGGTCCCTACAATGGGCAAAACCAGTGCCAGTACTTAGAGCAGCATCAGGTAGCTTGAAAGTCCTCTTAAGGCGGGGGAGGGAAGTAAAAGAATTAAGATGCATTATGTACAAGTACCAACTTCCCACAATGAATGTAATCATTATGTACTGCAGACATGTACTAATGAAAAATTTTAAATAAATTTTAAAAATATAAAATGTCCTATTTTTCTGTATTCACTCATATTTCTAAATATAAATTATCATTAGCAAATAATTATGATGAATAATAACACCATTATTTAATTTCCTGCCAGCTGAGGCCTGGCAGAGTTAAAGCATGCTAAACCTCAAGAGCATGCAATTTTAGAATTGAACAATTAAGCTCAGAGAAGATGAGAGTAGAGGTTACCGTGGCAACCTGATCCCACAACCCTGTGTGAGGCCCTCTTGCCTAAGCATTTGACTCAGAGGCTAGTTACTGAGATCTGCACTCTGGACAATTCTTGAGTACAGACAGGGAGTTTTCTCTGGACAATGCTTGAGTACAACCCTGTGCAAGTTCAGAAAGGATAGGCAGTTTGAAATCTGCAGAAAA